>LBNU01013307.1:10261-22157 GCA_014162995.1 Artemisia annua
ATTCCAAGGTCCACACATATGACTTGGCTTGAATTGCCCAACTTAAAGATATTGCGGATTATCAAATGTGATCTTTTGGAATATATATTTACATGTTCCACACTTGATAGCCTTAAGCAACTTATAGAGTTGACCATAGAAAAGTGTAATGCAATGCAAGTGATTGTGAAGGAAGATGGACAACACAATTCTAAAACTGTTCTCTTTCCCCGTCTAAAGTCTCTTACACTAACCGATTTACCAAATGTCGAAGGTTTCTTCTTGGGGATGAATGAGTTCCTATGGTCAATATTGGATGAGGTTAAGATCTATGGTTGCCCAAAAATGATGACTTTCACATCTGGTCGCTCGATGACTCCAAAGCTCCTCTACATACATACAGGCATTGGCAAGCATAGTCTTGAATGTGGTCTCAACTTTCCATTGTCCAATGCATCACATGAGGTATGTTATTACCATAATTTCATCAACAAATCAACTAATCTCTGTTCCCTTTTATTATTTGGCAATTAATTTTGTTTCTGGTTGTGTGTCTACCTGATGATGAATTACATTTGTGTTTCTTCATTAGGAGATTCAGTTCCATAGCTCAAGTATGTGTTCTAATCCAAATATAATAAAGCTACTTCAATTCCCTTGGTCTTTTTCAAATCTAGTTGAAGTAAATGGAGAATTGCATACAAACTTGTTGAAGAGCGGCATTATTTTTCGATGCAACGAATTGATAAATCTGCAGAATCTAGAAAAGCTTCATATCAGGAGAGAGAATAGGCAGTTATTTTTCAAGGAGGTAAAGGAGATATTTGAAGTAGTAGATTTGGAAAATGATGATGTGAATGAAAAGCAATCTGTTGTGGTATTTCCAAAGCTAAAAGAAGTGACTCTGGAAGCGCTTGATAGTATGAGGTATATATGGAAGAGCAGTAGGTTGATGACTTTGAACTTTTCAAACCTTACAAAAGTGTTAATTGATGGATGTGCGCGTCTTGAACATGTTTTCACATGTTGCATGGTTCGCAGTCTATTACTGCTACATGAGCTTGAAATTAGTTGCTGCCGTAATATGGAGGTAATTGTCAAGAAAGCAGAAGATTCTGACACTACAGCTACTGATGTTGTTGTGTTTCGTTCTCTGAAGTCCATAAAACTTGGTCACCTTCCAAATCTCAAGGGATTTTGCTTGGGGATGGAGGATTTTCTATGGCAATCATTAGATACTTTGGAAATCAAAGACTGTCCGCAGATAACGGTTTTCACGTGTGGACAATCAACTACTCCACAACTAAAGGTAATAGACACATCTTTTGGACTGTGTTACGCAACAGAAGACCCAAACTCCTTTATAAAGGCTAGACAACAAGAGGTACGTGATATGTGTCAGATATTTACATGTTTTTTTTTTTTATATATTCAAGGGTGTGAATCACTACCAATTAATACTTCTATTCTCCTACAGGGATTGCAGTTATGAAGAAAACAACGAGTTTATACCTGAAATTTAGTGATGCATTATTTTGGTATGTAATTTGACGTCAAGACTATCGAATAGGGAGATTTACATGTATATCCTTCTTGAAAGTTGATATTATATAAATATCCTTTTTAATTTTGTAATTACATCAACGTCCTTCCTAAACTTTTGTAATTACATCAATATCCTTTTCATACTTTTAGAAGGATATATATGTTCAAAAATGTAGGACCTTAGATCAATAACTTTATCACACAATATAGCACAAAGATGGTGATTTGATGTATGAATATGGCGTATGAATGGAGAGAATAAGAGATGAAAATATGGAACTTTATTATAGCAAAACACACACAATACACACTCAAACACATACCTCAAATGAGGCTTTGAGGTGTTTAAATAGTCACATACATATTGCCCTAAAAGGCTTTCTATGGGCTTGGGCTTGGACTTGATTTACATAGAAATATAAAAGGCTTACTAGCTTAACTCTTAACATATTAGATTTACCAAGTCCATAGCCCAATATCTATTTAATACTTATACATTCTATGACACGTTACAAATATCCTAGACATAGAATGACCGCCACTTTTCTTTAATTCTAACAATCTCCCCCTAAGGGGTGGTCATTCGAATGATGCTCCACGTGATTGGGTCTTTTGTCTTCTTGGTCATTGAACTTTTTGGGTCGTCATAGAATGGTCTAGATTCTTTGTTCCTTCATGCATTGTGATCTTTGATTAATGTCGTTTGGTCGTTCTTTGCCTTTGATCAACATCTTTACTCTGTTGTCATTACGTCTTTCTCCAACATGCTCATACTTTGTTTGACTTTGTATCTTTGTGAAGTTCTCTTTTCTTTAACTTTGATCTTTGCCTCTTTACTTTGTAGATTCTTTGACTTTGACGTAGAATCCTTTTGAGCTTTGCTTTACTTTGATCTTTAAAGAGAGATTTCTTTGAGCATTGTTTGTATGAGCATGTGGATCTTTGAGTGATGATGATGAATTATGATGGTAACGGTTTTTCTCCAAGGAACATTCATCGGTAGCTGCATGGTAAATGTTAGTAATAATCACCAATCGATTATCGTGGACTTTTCATAACGATTAGACCACTACGATTGTTTTACGGATGAATGTCTTGATTCCATTCACCTTGGTCGGGCACATCAACCGTCCTAATCCCATTAAGGATAGTTATCAGTACTTTGGATAAAATCTAAGTACCGACCCATATCTTCAAGATTCGATTCATGAAAGGAATCTCCTTAGCGGGATTTCCAGCACTTACAGGCTCAGACTTCGAGATTATCAACAACATAGTGTGAAGACTCTCTCTAATCCTTACAAAGGCTGTTCCTAAATTGGATACCCTCAAGAAGGCTTACAACAGATATACCGAAGTATACCCACAATTCAGGTGAGTCGCTGAAGTACACCGAAGTATCACTCCACGACTGTAGACCGTTTGAAACAAGTAACCACCATAATATGTAAGACAAGATCCGTAGATCTCATAAAGACTCTTATACAACTTGTGTCCTTTTTGGCGAACACAAGTGTATGATATGGAAAGTGTATCCTAAGAGATCTTTTGATGAATCTCATGGCTCTAGACTCGATTACGTGCATTTTAGTCGTCAGAGTCATGGAGCTGAGGGCCTCCTTTTTCAATATCAACACATCTCGGAGTGAGTGGTCGATAGATTATGCAAGGTTCTCCGTGAGAAATGAAACAAGTACCTTTTGAGAGATACCCGAGTGGCTAGAAGGTTAAGTGCAGTGCGTCACTGGGTCCATGATGTCTTGTCTTCAATACCGGTGTCACCTTAGTACACTAGGCCAAAAATGACCTTTCGTCACACATGGTCGTTTTTGAACGGTCACACTGTGACATTTTTGCGTGACTAAATGTACCAGCGTTAAATAAACAGCCACACTTGATCCGATTTGTGTGACCATTTCGTAAAATATTTGTCACGCAAATATTTTTCCATCATTTAGTCACGTTTAATTTGGGACTTGTGACCGATGCAAATCAGCTCGAAACATTAGTCACGCTATAGATATACATATGTGACAAATATATGTCACACAATTGACCAGTGTGACCAAAGAAGATATATGGTCACACGAAGTACTTGTGTATGTGGCTAAATTATATAGTCAATTTTGTCACACATTATATAAACGTGACTGCTATTCTTTGCTGAATAGTTAGCCACATATGAATTTGAAATGTGTGACAACTAAAAATTCAGTTTGAAGCGTTAGTCACGAAATGCATTTAAGAGTGACAAATATATGTCACACACTTGAAGAGTGTGACCAAATGTCATATATGGTGACACAAAACCATACAAACATGATTAAGTGTAACGAAAATTCGACACATATGGTCACGTAAGTTAATATGTATGTCTAAAGTTTAACGTGTGTTTGCTTGCCAAATCCTAATGTGTATAGTCACAGTTATTTGAAGCACGATCATGTGACTATAGGCTTTACAATAGTCACACCATATCACAAATGTGTATCAATAGGATGTTTATGGCCACGTTATAAGGGTATTATATGTGACCAATACATTCAAAATAGTCACATTGTGAAGTATTCACGTGACTATTATTTATAGGACAATGGTTAGTCAGTTATCATTAACCTTGATATTAGTCACATTGAGTTTTTGTGTGACTAAATCATAGAGTCATATTTTGTCACACAATATTTAAGCGTAGTCACAATTAGATACATATGGTCCCACATTTCTGATAACTTATGTATATGATCTATCTAGTCATGGCTCTTCATTTGCCCCATTACAATGCTCCTAGTTATACTTAGAACTGCTAAGTATAATTAGATGTTTGGATCATTGTGCATATATTATGGCTTGTAATTCTTTGTGTCTAGACTAACATTTTGCAGGAAAAGCAAAGAAAAAGTTGTTTGGATTGGAATTCGGGTGAATGCTAGTAACTCGGAACTTAATGCTGCTAGCCCGTTAGTGAGCCCTCACGTGCGTTACACGTGAGGGTATTCGTCATTTCCTGTGTCCCGACTTTAACACACTTCAGCTACCCACACTAATTTCACGAAAATCGACGATGATATTTTTCCAAATTACAAAACTAAGTGTGTTTAACACAAAAAAATCACACAGACATAAACGGTCTATCTTCTCAAACAATACAATCGGTGATTAGCAGTCTTGATTCTTCCAAAAACACACGTACCAGGTAACCACATTTACTGATTTTTACTTCATTCAAGCTGTTATTTGCATATTTTTGTAACCTTAATCGTTAATGCAGTAACAACCATGTTTGGAAATCAATTTATTTGCACTTTGGGCACTCCTGAAGAGGCTTTGGATGTGTTTATAAGTTAACACCATTATTGACAAGCTGTTATTTCTCTAAGACACTAGTTTAATTAGTATTTAATTGATCACAATGGTTAAAAGTTAAATTTCATATACAGGAACTGCATGATGATTATGTTCTAGGAGGTTCCTATCATGGCGATAGTTATATCTTCTTAGTTAACTGTAGGGGGGTTAGATGGAAAGTTCGTGTTAGGAGAGTCTCACAACTTACTTGTGTTGTTGAGGGAGAAAGGTGGAATGATTTTGTCAATCAAAACATCGCCTGCTCTTATGTTTCGTCCGTGCATTTTATTGAGGAGGGTGAAAATCTGTTTTATGTTGCTTGCTATGGTGAGGATGGGTTGGAGTTCCACAACTATGAACCCGAGAGTGCCCCATTTTGGAGGTGTTTAGTGGATGTGACCGACACATCTCTGCTTATGCAGTCGTTGGATCATTACTTTCTGAGATATCTGGATGGTCCAACCCCTACTCGTTCGGTCGTGGTTACCACTAACACGAGAGACTACAATGTTAGTGTGGCCAGTGAGCTTGATATCTATGATCGATACGTCCACAAATTCTTGTATGGGGGTGGTTGGTTGACACTCGTTCGAGACTTGGATATGCAGGAGGGTCAGAAGATGGTTTTTACTCAGGTTGTCGGGGGCCAGGAATATAATCTGATGTTGTTTAGTTCTGATGGAGGGGCCATCACAACTGTGGAGACATACAGCACCCCTATTGCCATGAATGCCCCGTGTCACCAACCAAATGACTATGGTATCTTTTCCTTTATTAGCTTTAACTACATCAAGTATATGATATCTTTGTAACATTGTGGATTATCTGTAACTTACTCATTTTGTATTATTAAATTCAGATTTTGAACCCCTACGGATGAACTGGATGTGCAAATGGTCGTGTCACACTGTCCATGACCAAGAAGATAGGGCATTCTACAGACCACTGACTGCATGCTTCTGGAGAGATGGACGACTTGTAAGTGTCTTGAAAACTTTTATAATTTGTCAAATTGTTATGCTACAATTTCAATGAAAATACAAACTAAACAACTATCAATCTATACTAAACAACTATCAATCTATAGCATTTGTAACTTAGTAGCAGCATCACTGAATTCCATAAGCAGACTTATCCTTAATAAGCTTAATATGCAACAATCTATAGTAGTTGTAACTTAGTACTAGCAGCACTAAATTTCATAAGCAGCCTTATCCTTAATATGCAGCAGCAGTAACACACTTGTAGCATTTTCATTTTCATTTGTCTGAGATATTGTGTGTCTGATAGGATGATTGATAGATCATAATGTGTGTTAGAATAATCCCCAAAGAGCTAATGGTTAGTTTTGTACATTTTGTAACAGAGTATACCAGCAAAAATTGTGCGCAAGTACAACTTGTATGGGTACACTGTCGCTGTTTTGAAGCACCAAATGATAGAGAAAGTGTTCGATGTACGTGAGAAGACAGTGGTTAGCCGTGGTCGAGGGAAGGTGAGTAGGAAGGTGTTCATTGTTTCATGCGATGGGTTCAGGGGGTTGAGACGGGAAGCCCACTTTGGTGCAGCTGCAACGGTCCGCTTCTGTTTAACCGATGACACAGACAGGTCCCAAAGACTTTTAAGGTTTGATGTGTGTTGATGGGTGAAACAATGTTTGAAATTTTTTGTAAGTTGGATAAACTACTGTTGTAAGTATTTGACGTATGACAAACCAAATGGGTTTGCCACTAGACAATGGTATGTAATTATGTAGGATGAACCATATGGGTTTATCCGTAGACAATGTTATGTAGTAAACGATGTACGAAAGTATATCGTCTTATAACTAGTTTAATTTGGGGATTTAAACCCTTAAGTGTAAATGTCCCCAATCCACCCCTGCACTCTCATATCTAGCAGTACAAACCCACCTGCAGTAACGTTTTCTTAGCAGCAGAAACTTTTGATTAACATAATACAAAATATATCCCAAGTTCTTCTTAATGAACACAAAGATCAAAATATTGTAACAATTAATGAGAAAATTGAGCAATGACAAAGTACGGGAATTAACATTAAACATTTTCCATTAAAACTTGAAATGAAAAATTACAAAAGGATTACACAGGTTCATTCATAAAGTCAAATAAAGTAGTACAAAAGGATTGCACATGTGTTTTCAAATTACTACCTAACTCAACTAATACATTTTCTTTTTACTCTTCGCTTTTGAACAAACTTTGGGCATTTTTGGTTCCCATGGTTTTATGCCCTTTTCTTCATAAGTCTTATCATTGGGCAGGCCTAGCACCTGAACCCTCTCATCAAAAAGCTCTTTGGCAGTCTTTTTTGGAGATTTAACCTTCCTAGCATCTTCCTTTTTTGTGCCTGATCCAGAATACATTTTCTTTTCCTTCAAAACTTTCAAGAATCAAAGCAGTGTAACAAGAGAGACAAGAGAAATAAAAATACTCACAAGTGCCTGCCCATGTATTTGGAAGACCTTCAGAACTGCTTGATATGTGAAATGAATTTGAGTCACTTGAATGGAATGCAATAAACCAACATACGTAACCCTTCTAAGTTCCCGCTACAGCTCCTTTTGTCGTTTCAACTCCCTTTGAGCAAAGGCCTGCACCAGGCGCATTGCTAGATTGTTAAAAAAACAAAAGGAACTGTATGGGAGCTGAGAATGGAAAGGTATGTTGAAATTCCATACTCATTTACATCATAAAAAGGAGTGGAATGCAGTAAACCAACATACTTAACCCTTCTTAGTTCCCGCTACAACTCCTTTTGTCGTTTCAACTCCCTTTGAGCAAAGGCCTGCACCAGGCGCATTGCTAGATTGTTGAAAAAACAAAAGAAACTGTATGGGAACTGAGAATGGAAAGGTATGTTGAAATTCCAGACTCAAAGTTTTACAAACTCACTTCCTACACATGAAAAATACAACATACATATATATAAAGCTAACAGAATGATACAAACAATCTACAAATGTTAAGTAAAGAATAGAGTCTAAGTAACATCACTCATCTTGAATGCGATAATGAAGGAGTGTGGCCTGTCATGAACAATACACACTATATCATTATCGCATTGAAGACGTCTCAATAATCAGGACAGATCTAGCTAACGTTGCAGAAAGGCTCCATTGCTTTGTTATTTGGACACCGTCTAATAACGTTTGTGTGCGCTTGATCACTAGCTTTGGCACTTTCAAGAATGTATCTTCATTGTCGGGACAAAAGTTTTAATCAAGGTACATTATTGAAAGAGCCAAGGCCAGTGATCAAGATCAACCACATAAACGGTAGTAGACGTTTTCCAAATTAAGCAATGGAACCTTCTACAACGCTAGATAGATCTGCCCTGATTATTGAGCTTTAGGTTATTAGAAAACAGATTCTTACTATCATTTATATTGCTCCCTTAGACGTGACGAACATACATATTAATTATGTAGATTCTACAACATTAGAGAGCTAATCTAGCATGAATGAAATCATATTAAATTTATATTACCAATGAACTATCATCCTTTCTACCCTAGCCAACAACATCATATTATTCATCCTTGAATCTCTAACCTACCAAAATGATGGAAGACGAAGACACTAAATTGAAGCATCGAACCTACAAATTATACTTGATAATTGTTTCTGTATTTTGATAAAGAGCAAAGATGAATCAATGAAGGATGAACAACACCAAAACAAGTTTATGTTCATACTTGAAAGTGGTGTCTGTCCATCCTTCATTGATACTTCTTCCATCTTTGATAATAAGCCGATAACCACACAAAATAAGCTAATACAAACACACCTTAATATCTCTTTTGCTCTAATTATTCGCAAAAACAACACCACATAAATCTAATACATAAACTAATACCTAAACTAACAATTAAGTTTAATTCTAACAAATGTAAGACAAAACTGAGAAAGAGAAGATCAAAAGCCTAGATCAGTTTACTAGGTCAATTGTGTAACCGGTGGTGTTATAACTGTGAGAGAGAAAGAGACCGGTGGTGTTATAAATGTGAGAGAGAAAGAGAGGATAATATTGAAGTGTGTGAAGTGTGTTAGATAAGCTTTGTATTAAAAATTATTAAAAGTATTAAAAGTATAAAAACTAAAATTATAAAAAGTAAATTAAAAGTTTAAAAACTAAAAGTATTAGGTACATTTGTGTATTTTAGTGTATTTTGTATTTAAAAAGTCGCCCGACGAGTACATAAGGGATGTAAGGTTTTCAAGATCGGGATCCTACCCAGGATCGTTTTTGTCTTTGCAATTAAGCGCGTGATCGTAAGATCTGATTGGGATCTTAATTAGATCCTACTATAATGTCATTTTCTTAATAGTTTTTGTAATATTATACAAATTTATAAATTATTATGTATCATAGACACAAAATTATATGAATGTTTCATCGAAAATGTTGTCCTAAATAATGGTTGTGAAATGTGTAATAAGATTAACATGTTGTTTTTTAAATTCTACAAAAAATAATATAGAAATTTGCAGTTTTAATTTTTAGTTTGTTATCCGAGAAAAGCAGGATCGGATCGGATGAGATCTTAGGATCCTATGGTCAAGATCGGGATCCTTTAAGACCTTAAGCTTTCAAAGATCCTATATGTAAGATCCGGATCGTTGTTTTTGCTTTGCAGTATCGTAACATCATAAGATTTAAGATCAGGATCGGGATCCTGAGAAACATGGTAAGATGTATGGGTGGAAATTTCTGACCCGTCAACACAAGTTTAACATATTGAACCCGTGTAAGCTATTTAACCCTAAACCCAAGTATATATACAAGCTAGTTAAATGGGTTAGGTTCGGGTTACGTGTAAACTACAGTTAGGGTTGACGTAGCTGACCCGATAATTTAAATGGGTCAGGTTGGGGTTGGGGTTTTTTTACCCGTCAACCTGACAAAACCCGAACCCACTAACCCAAAACCCGACCCGAATTGCCACCCCTAGTAAGTTGTACTTAGTGGGGACACCACTAGGGACACTTGTCACAATAATATGAAACCCGCCCAAGGTTTTTGTTTTAGTTAACAAAACCCAATGCACATGACCCATGACCCATGTTAATTAATTAGCCATTATCACCAGTCATATATATGCATGGTTTCCATTACACTATAAGCCAGTACAACCCAAAATGCACATGACCCATGCATGCCCCATGTCGTTAATTACCCATTGTCGATCACCAGTAATGTATTGGTCGATAACATAACACTATATATATATATATATATATATATATATATATATATATATATATATATGACCCAAATTAGTCACAACCGGTCACAAGAGGTTGCCAACCTGTGGTCACTAAGTGACCTAAAGTCACAACCGATTGCCACATGTCAATTTGTGATTGGTTGAAAGGGGAGAATCGATCGTGACCCCAACCCACAACCCACACACTGATAAACATAGTCTAAGCCACTACAACATAATCCACATGACCCATTACCCATGTTTAGTTACCAATTGTCAACAATAATGGATGTGTGTCGTAACTCGTAACATGACGACTATAACCCAATCATATGACCCATATGATGTTAAATACCCATTAATGAATGTGACCAGTGATAAGCTAATGCACATGACCCATGACCCATGTGAATTAGCCATTATCACTGGTCATGCATGTTGCACCGGCTTGGTAGGTGTATACCGTTTGTCACAAACACGAAGAAGCAAATATTCAGGGACCTAGCTACCGATCATGTTATCCGGGATCAAGAAAGTTTGAAATCGGTTTGAGCTTGACTCGAAAAGCTCGATTTATCTGTAAATATGTGTTTTCGTACACATCTTAAAATTGAAATATAATAAAACCTAAAAATTGAATTCGGTTCGACTTCAGCTCAAAAACTTTGATACATTCATAAATAAGTATTTACACTTATTAGTACACTGACATCTTAAAAAAAACATATTTTGTATTACTTACAAGCTCGAGAACTCACCCAATAACTCGAGTCGAACTTATATAAGGTTGAGCTCAACTCATTAAACATTTCGAGCTCATTTGATAGGCTAAGAATTGAACTATAATATAACCTAAGAATTGAACATGGTTCGACTTCCGCTCAAAAACCTTGATACATTCATAAATAAATTTTTAGACTTAGTACACTTACATATTGAAAAAAATAAAAAAAAAAAATAATTATACTTACAAGCTCGAGAACTCAACAATAACTCGATATATAAGGTTGAGCTAAACTCATTAAACATTTTGAGCTCATTTGATAGACTTTCAATCTCCAAAATATCCAAAATTTTAATATAGCTCCTTTTATCCCGCCCCTTAAAATTTCCCCAAAATTTCAATCTCCCCTTTTATCCCGCCCCTTAAAATTTCCCCAAAATTTCAATCTCCCGCTCAAGATCCCACCGCTTTTTCACCCAAAATCAAAACACTAACACTTACACTGGTCATATCTATCTTTCTATCTATTCATCTCTTCGATCTCCTTCTCTCTGGAACCGACTCACACCACCGCCACACTTCACCGCCTTATCTCGTCGTCGTTCCACCAACCATCTCTCCTCCACGCTATCACCGTCATCAAGACAAGGTAACTGTATGGGTGAGTTTGTTATCTTGGGTTGTTTGGTTCGAGATAACCACCACCATCACAGTCAAGCCACCATCACCCTCATCTCACATATCCTACTCTGTTCATGGGTATGCTCAAACACATATTTAATTTATATTTTCTTAAATGTATACTCGAATATAAAATTATTTATGTTGATTTTCGTGGATTAATTAAAACTAGCCTAAAACATGTTTTTGATTATTAATTCGTGTGGTGATAATCGTTGCAGGTAGACTTATTAAGACGACATAGTTTTCCTGTTTATTGGAATGGAGACAATCGATGTGTTCTAAGAGGCCACTGTTTTGCTCGTAAAGGGAGTCTTGATTGGTTTCCACTCCGGGAGGATGTTGCTGAACAGTTAGAGTTTGCTTATCGCAGTCGCGTAAGTGATCTATTA
>LBNU01013307.1:22967-40327 GCA_014162995.1 Artemisia annua
TTATATATTTATGTGGCCAAAGGACAAACAATAGTTACTCTCAAAAAATATTCGTGTGACTATAAGGTATTTACGGTCACGGATAATGACTAATCCAACAAAACTTGTGCATAATTTGTCACATATATTGGGGTTTTGGTCACTCTTTTTCGATGGAAAAGGCCACGAACTCAACAACGTCACCATATGCCACCTACGGTGGCGGGACTTTTGGTGACACACGACGAAAAAAACGTGTGTGACTATATGCCTATCGTCACGCATTTTGGGCGTGACTGATAGGACTTTTTGTACCAGTATATTATTTGACCCCCTAAAATTCATTGATCTAATTATCCAATATAGCTATGAACCATACTAGATACTGAGAATAATTTTTGTTTGTGCTACTTGTGAACTGATCTAATCATCCAATACTTATTATTTGACCCCCTAAAATGCATTGCCAAACACCCCGTATGTTTCTGTTAGTTCTAAGGTTGCATAAACTATGAACACGAGTATCAAAATTTCTTATTAGCAACAACTTTGTTGATAATTTCACACTTAGTCAAGCATGTTATAAAGCATCGTGTTATGCGTCATATACTTTTGCCTAATTTTCAGACTTGAAGGTTGCCTTCCTTGAAGTAGTAATTGGTTTTTTGTATGTTTATTCGGCGAAGTGTACATAGGTATTATCAAATATCTTACCGTTGCATATGTGTATCTACAACGTAAGTGACATCATCTCAAGAGGCCAGTAAATATCTCGTACAATTAAACGTGAAAACGATTTTGAAATTGATCAAACCAAAAAAGAAAAGAACTATACTTGTCTTTGAATAGTATATCTGCTAGCACTCTAGAATCATCTAACAATTACATAAACAAAAGGCCATATGATTATCACTCAATCAATAAGCTTATTACCGCTCCTTTCATACCCATATGATATTGTTATGGCTAGCGATTAGATAAGAAAGAGTAAATACTAATGTATGATCTACACTCTGAGCATACAAGACATAAATGTAATTATGACCTTTATCGTGACTATGCAGGTTAAGGCTACTTCGACAAAGAAACATGCAGCACCAACGGCTAGAACCAAGGTTTGTACTCAACACATAATTATGTGTATATACTTGTGAGGCTTAGGTTCTTTAAAGATATTGATACCTTTTTGTTTATAGAAGGTTGAGTCATTTTTTGGTGACAGCTCAGAAGAAGATTCTTCATCGATGAAGAAGAGCCCGAGAAGAAAAAGGCTAAGGTATTGTTTATAGAATTTTAAAACACGAGCCAAATATAGTTCAAGTTGACTAATACAAAATAAAGGAATTTGAATTATGGATTCTGTCTACAAGCTCTATAGTAACCTATAACTAAAGGCATAAAATAAAAGAATCAGAACTTGTGAAATTACCCATGTGATGTGGTTCAGCTGACCATGTGGTTGAGTGTTGTCAATGGTTTTACGACCAGTAATAAGCTACAAAAGGACAGCACCAAAAGTGTAGATGTTAGACTTGACAGTTAATTGTTGAGTCATGGCATACTTTTTTTTTTTTTTTTTTTTTTTTTGATATTTCACACATAACCCTTGTATTAAAACATGAAGCCAAACCTATTAAAGGGCCTCATTCAAGAATTTTTTACCACATCTTTTTGATCATACAGTTATCAAGTTAACGTTATACGAATATTTTACTTATAATAAATATTTTGATTGATAAGCCAAATGCTACTCATATATCAAATTATCAAAGGGTAATTTCGATAAATAGTTTATTATGATACTCTTTTGTTTGATAAGTTGCATTTCATAGAATGTTCCTGGAATTGCGTCTACTATCCAACTATGTACACCGTGTTTGCTATGCATTCGTTAGCCTTTGGCATAAGATTGACTTGATTATTATGTTAATGATGGAGGTTCTCTCATATGCCTTAGTAATCTTGATGTCATATGTTCATCTGATAACACATTGCCTTAATGACACGGTGGCATAAGAAAGGATAAATTTTTAGCTGTAACACATGGTTTTTTTTACTATCAATTTTAGTTTGTATTGTCTTTAGGGTCTATATCAGAGTTAAAAGCATAATAGCATTAATTGCTGTGAAGACTAAGTCAGCAATTGCAGCCAAGTCAACCAATGGATCAAGCTTCACCAACCTCTATGAAAAGAAGTTCTAAGTTTCGTGGTGTTAGCAAACATAGATGGACAGGAAGTTATGAAGCACAATTTGTGGGATAAACTTTCTTGGAACGTTACACAGGAAAAGAAAGGAAAGCAAGGTAATAGCTTTCCGCTCTTTAGATTTCATTTTCTCATGGTATTTAGAGCAGTCAACCTAACTTTGTTTCTTATACTTCTGGCATGTTTCGGTATTTTGTATGGTATTTTCTGACCAGGCAGTTTATTTTGGAAAGTTCTTATTTTTGTTAAGCTTTAAGCATTAATAGAGGTGACAACTTTGACCAATCTGTAATGGGCCGAGCAAGTAAAATAGAATATGGATACAGAGAAAACAGTTCAAAAGTCACCCAACTGTAAAAAGTTTCTTACAACTTAAAATTAATATGGTATGCATTTTTGCAATCAGATATGTTTTTTTAAATGAAGTTGGCAAGATGAGTTTCTTATTTACATCGGGTAACGGGTCTATTTGGATCTGGGTCAAAATATTTGAATGCTATGATCTATAAGAGGTGGTATATAGTGCCAGAAGTACCAACCAAAACACAATATAAACAGCCCAACAGATTTTGTTTAACTATTTGTGTTGTAAGAAATTGTAATATGTGATGACACTTTCATATAATGCTAAAATTAAATGTGTCCAAAAGCATAGCAAACGGGTTCAAGTGGGAAGTTGGTCTGAAGTGGTGGCTGTCAACGACTAATCCTCCATGAAATATTAATTATTTTTTGTATAACAAATTATGAATTTTTAGAATGTGTATGTATGAGAAACAAAATTAAGTTTACATAGTAACTATTATTTGGATAATCAAGACCATGTTTCAAGAATTCAACACGTTTTTCAAATTTTTATAAATTATGTTAACCCTTCTTCAAAAAGACAACCAATTCATTATTATTTCATATCCAAAAAATGTCTGAAACAACCAAAAGATCAAGAGTTGAAGAATGTGCAGTTAACACATACGAAAAAAAACCAAAAGTATAGTGATCATTTTCCTTTCAAATCTTTTTATTTGCATAAAATAACAATTACATATTCATTATTCATTTTCAGAACACAGGATCATGAAGAATATATTGAACATAAATCTGAAACACCTAAAGGTGATACTCTTTTACCCTTCATAAATAATGAAACAAGCTGCAATTGCATTTCACTTTTTCTTTTTATTATTATTATTTTTTTTCGTTTCCAATACAGTTGTTAAAGATGAAAATCAAAAGAAAGTTACACAAGAAGATTTGTGGGAACCAGATGAGTCTTACTATGAAGTGAAATGTTATGGTTTGGTGTTGAACAAAAAGAGGCTAAAGAAAAAAAAATGTTGAAGAAAAAGAACTTGCTAAAGGAAAAAAACAAAGTAGTTTACAAGGGTAAAACCCTTTATCAAAAAAAAAAATAAAAAATAAAATAAAGTATGAACTCGCTAAAGACCATGGAAAACAGATTGCTTCGATGCCAACTATGGATTATTTTAGTGACCATTCCGACATTGAAGAGAGTGATGTTGAGACCAACGATATTGAGAACTTTGACTATGACAATCTACATCTAGGATGGTCTCCGGAGTCATCTCCAAAATTTCATTTTTAGTATCTTTAGAATGGACTATTTTTATTTTATTTTTTATTTATTATTATTATTTTTTTTTTTACATGTTAGTAATGCTTCCAATATTAACAACTTAGTGTCTTAATCATGCTTTAATTTTATTTACTATTTTTATCAGTTTAAGTATCTATGGTTAAATTTTTACAATGTTAATATGCAATTAGACAATTTTGAAACGATATGTTTATCATTAACAAAATAAATATGGTACTTTAAACTTAAATGTATGGATCTAATAAGTAATAATATTATTAAATTTACATGACACTAGCCCGTCCATCGGACGGGTCATGCGACTAGTACGTTATATATATTTAAAATAGTAATGTTTTTTTCTTTTTTCAAAAGTAAAGTTAGAAAAATTCAAAAATACATCTTCTATATCCACTGTCACTATCAATATGCTCAACCAAACCTTCACCTCTTATTAATTTCGAATCGTCGCTACCTACCAACTACACAACACCCATTTTAACAATAACTTTCACATATTCATAAAATATAGTTAATGGAACCAAGCATTGTTACAGTCCAGTAGTCCACTGGTAAGCCGCTTGGTTCTTCACAATGTCCCGAGTTTGAGTCTGATCAATTTACTTCCGTTTGGTTTATAAGTGGAATTGGATTAGTATTTGGATTTGGTATAGAATTTGGATTTGGGAGATTTAGGAGAAAGAAATTATATTTTTTANAATTCAAAAATACATCTTCTATATCCACTGTCACTATCAATATGCTCAACCAAACCTTCACCTCTTATTAATTTCGAATCGTCGCTACCTACCAACTACACAACACCCATTTTAACAATAACTTTCACATATTCATAAAATATAGTTAATGGAACCAAGCATTGTTACAGTCCAGTAGTCCACTGGTAAGCCGCTTGGTTCTTCACAATGTCCCGAGTTTGAGTCTGATCAATTCACTTCCGTTTGGTTTATAAGTGGAATTGGATTAGTATTTGGATTTGATATAGAATTTGGATTTGAGGGAGATTTAGGAGAGAGAAATTATATTTTTAAATATATTTTATAATAAATTTTAAATAAAATGTATTATTTTGAATGATAAAATACTTATAAAAAAATGTAAAGAATATAATGGGGTCCACATCTATAGAGAGTAAAAATTAAAGTGGCGCACAAAAATATCAATACCCACTTGAAAGTCACCAAAATATCCCTCCGTCCCAATTTATTTGTCCATTTTTGACTTTTTGGGTCTTTCTTGTTCAACTTTGACTTTAATTATTTTTGTTTGTGTTATATAATACTTGATGAAAATTATATCAATGAAAATACATTTAAAACCCAATTCATTCATATATTTTTTACCAAGTATTATATAACACAAAATAAAATATTTAAGGTCAAAGATGTAAATAAAGACTTCAAAAGTCAAAAGTGGACAAATAAATTGGGACGGAGGGAGTATCATTTTTTGATTCCTAATTTCATTCTCCATTTCAAAAGAAGCAACCAAACATATTTTAAGGGTGCGTTTGGTTCACGGTTTGAGAGGGTGTGGATTCAAAGAATCCTCAAATCATTTGTTTGGTACATGCAAATTTTTGTTTGACACATCTATCGAATGATAGATCAATTCCACACAATTTTGATGACTTTTATTGAAAGTCATGGGCCCCATTTTATTTTCCTCTCACAGGTTTAATTTTTTTTATTATAATATAAAATTTAAATACAATATAAAATTAATAAATTATATTATAATAATATATATAATAATATATTTTCTCTCTCATACTTTTTCCCCAAACCTTTCCTAAATCTTTCAAACCTTTCCCAAATCAAAATCTAATTCCAATCCCGCTTGCGAACCAAACGCACCCTAAATGTCTTTTCAAGTCAAAACCCATTCCATGCCCCAATACCAAACGGCCCCAATTATTTCAGTCTTTTTAAATGATCAAATATGAATGTTTAACGGTTTAACCCCTTAAACTTTAACTTACTCTATACAATTGTTTAACCCCTAAACTTTAATTTATCTCTACTACATATAAAACAAAATTAAGTTTGTTTAAAACTTAAAAATGAGTAATGTTTAATCTTTAAAATACATCTTTAAAACTTAAATTCCTACTTAAAATCTCAAAAAAAAAAAAGAATTCATTTTTAAACCTCATAGTATATACAGCGGCAAGTTTTTTTAAATATTGTAGCCGGTACCATGATTATTTTTTAGAAAACATAAAGAACACTTACTGGGCTAATAATAGGTACAATAACATTTTAATGAAAAAGAAAATAGTGTGATGAATTCAAATCAAAACTAAAACTCAATGATTCAACTCTCTCACAAATACACATCTCCAGTTAAGAAATTTAATTGAAAAAGTCTCGAGGTCTTTTGGGCCTTAAAGTTACAACTTAATTTATTCTAAAATGAGATTACATGCATGTATATATACGAACCAACAAATACACGCAACCTTATTAGATGGTCACAAACATATGAAACATGTGTATGAAAACATATATCAAGAGCTCAAAGAAGCACTTAATGAATTGGCAACATCAATCACAAACCGGTACCTTACATCGGACTTCAATATCCGATCCATGGCAGTGTTCACATAGTCGATCGGTATAATCTCAATATCCGCAGTTACACCATGTTTTGCTGCGAAATCGAGCATCTCTTGGGTATCTTTTAACCCACCAATCATACTACCAGCAACAATCTTCCCCCCTATGAATCGTGACCAAAGTAATAAATTCAGCACGTATATTTAGCGAAATTTATCATAAATTAAAGAAGTACTCGTATTATTTAAAAATCACAGTGATTACCAGAAACTAAAGGAACTGCTGATACTTCAAATGACTTATCAGGTAGACCAACAACAATAAGCTTTCCATTGGGTTTGAGTACATTAAGCAAAGGAGCAATTGCATGATTCGCAGACACAGTATCTATGACCCCATCAAGCGTGCCCATAGCAACCTTTTCACATCAGTAAAAATCAGGCGAGGATTTTAGTAAGTTCGTGTGATCATCGATGGAACATGCCAACCATTTATTTGAAGCCCAAAAGATGTCACGTGTATGCTTATTTTCAGATACTTATGCAACAATTTTTGAACCATTAATAAATTTTGCATCATGTATATTATAACTTTTTGTGTTAAACTTGCACTTTAAGCTTGCTTTATGATTTTGACACACATTTGACCAGTTATCATGAATCAATTTAAGGAATGCCCACCTGCATTTGTTCTTCGTCTCTGCTATTTATGAAATTGTCAGCTTTGAGTACTTCAAGCGCTTCTTGCTTCTTAGCAGGGGATGTGCTGAAAACAGTCACTTCTACGCCAAAAGCCTTAGCCATCTTGACAGCAACATGACCAACCCCACCAAGACCAACCACGCCTACTTTCATACCAGGTTTGTCTAGTCCAAATTTCTTGAGAGGGGCGTAACTTGTGATTCCAGCACAAAGCAACGGTGCACCAGAATCAAGTGGCAAATTATCTGGCCAACGGAGGACAAAATGCTCATCACAAACCATGTGATCAGAGTACCCACCGTATGTGTATGTACCATCAAAATTTAGAGAACCCGCAGTCATAACATGCTCAGCACAGTGTTGTTCGTTTTCATTAGCACAAATTTCACATGAATTACATGATCCGACTAAGAATCCAACCCCAACCCTGTCGCCAATTTTAAATTTATCTACTTCCCTGCCTACTTCTGTCACCACACCCACAATCTCATGTCTGCAACACAGATTTTACAAAACAGCGTAACTAAAAAACACGGATTGCATTAATATTATGATTGATGAAATGGTTTTTTTGAAGTTGTATATACCCAGGGATATAGGGATAAGTGGACATCCCCAAGTCATCTTTGACAAAGTGAATATCTGTATGACATATTCCGCAATACAAAACTCTGAACCTCACATCTTTGTCTCTTGTCGTTCTGTACACATTTTTATTTTAATAACAATACGCAAGTAGATCAAGATCAACATATAATAAAGTGAATAAAATCATAATACTATACCTTCTAGAGAAGGTGAGAGGGGAAAGTGTTCCAGAATTATTGCGAGCAGCATAACCATGGGCCTTGATTGGATGCTCAACATCGGGTGATTTTTCCATTTTTCCAGCTTGTGGTGATGTTTAGAAATGAAGCTAGGTTCAACTGTTCAAGATGGGCATAAATAGATCAATTAGTAGATGGCCACGTACGTTGGCCATGCATTAATTAATGGCATGCATGTTAGACTAAGACATAAATTTGCCATACGATAATGTCAACTATGTTACCTATATACGACAATACCAACTTATTTACATAAGCCAAGTATATAACTCTAGGACGTTCCTAACAATATGAACTTACAAATTGGGATCTCTTCTGGCCTAATTTGTAGCGACCAAATAATCAAATTAGAGTTACATGCATGATCATATACGCCTTCTGGATTTCTCTTTCATTTATTTATTTATTTATTTTTCTTCATATGTGAAATGTTAACCGAAAAAAACTAGAGTAAAAATTTGATTAGAACACATCACAAAAGGATTATAAACAGTAGGAACTAGGAAACAAAACGTGTGAGATTAGTTAGTTATAGACCAATTGGATTTGGTACCAAACACCCATAAAATTTGAAGTTTTTTCTAGTTGTGCATAAACATTATCTAAAGATCCTTTAATATATAGGTGTATGCATATTTATGTGTAACTTCATTGTTGGGGTTATATTTTTTCCTTCATACTTTTTTGCATGCTATCGTGACTAGACGTAACACAGTTGTAGTATTGTATAGTTAACGAGTATAGTCAAGCCGCACGTTGTTTTGAGTTATCAGGCGGTTAAGGTTAATACGATGAGGATGATTGACGACATTATTGCGACATCTTATCTTTGGATAAAAAATAGAGCTAAGTCTTGTAGTATTTCTTGGATTGCTTGGTGTTGCAATCCGAGTGTTCTTTATATTCATTTGTAATCTTTTCTTGTTTTGTCCATGCTAGCTTCTTACTAGCATGTGTCTAATAAATCTCCGCCGTTAAAAAAANAAACAACGTTGTTTTGAGTTATAAAAAGTTCGATATTTTTCTTCCATGTACTTAAGTTCGGAAAATATATACAACACAATTTCTCTATTGTTGTAAAAAGACAACATCATGCTCAAATTTTAAGTTACTAAATCAATGAAATTCTTACAAATATATAAAAGTATTTACGAAAAGTAGATTGTGAAGATGTATAGTTCTATTATATTTCATATTTTCTTTGATTTTTCAAGCATATACAGTTTCAGTTTTAATGTATAGATAAATATTTTCAAGCATACATTTTTTCTTTGATAAATTTCTTTGATTTACCAAAGGGTTTGTATCCCAATGGTATCTCTTGTTGTGTTAGAAGCTCCCTAACCCCAAATGGTTGTGGGTTCAAGTCCTACTTATAACATGTGAGATGAGATAATTTGTGAGATAGTTAGGTGGGCCAATATTGATCCATTGTCTATCGTCATTTAGCATTTGAGCTAGCAATTCATATTAGTTAATATTTATCTTTAAGATAATAATAGATCATTGTCAATATTTTAAGTATTAAAAAAATTCTTCAAAATGTTAAAGACATGAAACGAACCAAAGACCCTCTGGTTAAATGCAAGCCATCTTACCATTTGAACTAGCAATTCCTAACTCTTAATTAATGTGTATCTTTAGTCATATTTATTAGCAAATTCAACTTATGATACCTAAAACGATGACATTAACTACGGTCAACATATAACCAAATGCAATTTGAAAGTTACCTTATGTTTCCTTATACTTTGCTCCAGTAAACACATAACTTCTTTTCCTCCAGCAGTATTTTACCCTTTGCAGCGTATATAGAGATTATTTTCCCACAATTACTATAGGGGTCGAGTTATTTTGTGGACACATAAATTATGGGGCGCTATTGTGGATTGTTGGTTGAGTCCTATGCAGTTGCGGAACCAAGAAGTTAGAGGACGGGGGCAAAAAAAATTTACCTTGACAAAAGTGGTTTTGCACACAAAAAATAAGATGGAGATATAAGGTTTCTATATTGTCGGGCTTAAATATGAGAGCAATTTGATTTTGTAGTGAAGGGCACTTTAATTAATAAAAAGCCCGATTAAAAAAGAAAGAAAGAAAAAAAAAAAAAAAAAAAATTGTTGGACAAAGCATGGAGGGCATCGCACTGCCCCTGAGAGGTGCATAATCATCCGCCCCTGGTCCTATATGAATTGTATGTATATAGAAATAAGTCATGATATTTTGTCATGGTAACTCTGTATTTAGGCCACACTATTTGAAGATGAACAAGGTTTGTTTTGATTCATTGTATATAGAAACAACTAACCTAATAAAACGAGGTTGGTTTAAAGCCACTAATTATTTAGTTTGAAAGTTTGGGTACTCTACTTTGATTTCTGCATTTTTTCATAGAATGTCTTGGACACCTGCAAGAATGAAAGATATATTGTATTTCTTTGTATTCCCTTTTTCATTGTAAAAATTGGGCATTCATGGAGTATGTGAATGAATGCGCTCAATAGTTAATGTAGTTGAGTGGATCATTATCATATTTTGATTTGATAATTCAAGTATTTGTAATCAAAACATAGCCAAGTTGTAACTTGTAAGCAACTATATGACCAATCCTTGCTATATCATCAAAGTATATGCATACACAGAAACGTTAGCAATACAAATCCACAAGATAAACACAAAACAAACATACGAGTACTCACAACCTAAAATAGATGCATAATAAACAATACACACATAATTTCTGACTCATACAATTTACCATAAATTAACAAACGACCTAAACATAAAAAGATAATAAAACACCAGTACACATACGCTCCAAAGTAAACAAATTTGAAACTACCTATCTAAGCACTTGACCCACGCAACAACTATCAGACATTACTAAACCTAGCAACAAACTGTCTACGCCGAGCAACATGCGTCGCAGATGCCTGTAAAAAAAGATGCAGATTGTCTAATTTTTCGGCCTCAAACTCGCAAATGCTCTTAAAATACGTAACGGCATCAGCAAACACAACGTCATCACCATCTATCAACTCTACCAAAAACCGGACAACAGATATGCGTTCCCTACAAAGCTCCAATTCCCGAATAATAGCATCCAGATAAATTAACCGATCAGCCACATACACACACCAACCATGCAAAAAAGACAACCAACCTTGCTCTTCCTGAACCTCCCTCTGAAAACCCAGATACATTACATCAGAAATATTAACCGAGCGTGCTGAGTAAGCTAGCTCCAACAACCTAACTAAACCATCCATTAAAACAATAAGCAATGAAGCAAAGAAACAGGAAAAAAAAAAACAAATAAAATGAATAGCAAGAGATGTTAAATAAAGAAGAGTAGAAAAACAATACAGTAAAAAAACATATTAGCCTTCCCCAAAAAATAGTAACTGCAATTTTTTTCCCTAAAACAACAACCAACCACTGTTTGACAAGATTAATCAGGTACATTATTCCAAAATTTGAAATGTCAAACTTATTTTTAGCTTAAAAACCCAACAAAAAATAATTAGCAAAAAAAAAATATGAAAAAAATATAAAACAATAAAACAAACAGAAACTAAAACATACCCTGAATAATTTGAAACAGACCCTAAAAAAAAGGGATTGTCATAAATAAAATTACCCGTAATACACTCTTAGAGCATCCACTAT
The DNA here is from genome assembly GCA_014162995.1 of Artemisia annua. Lineage (NCBI taxonomy): Eukaryota > Viridiplantae > Streptophyta > Magnoliopsida > Asterales > Asteraceae > Artemisia > Artemisia annua. Next base: position 34,524 of record LBNU01013307.1, read on the forward strand.
GATAAACCTTTTACAAAGGTTTATACATTAATACACCAATAAATTTTAGACCTTTTGATTTTATAAATCTATATTCACTATAGTATAAACCTTTGCAAGTTCATAAAATATCTTTTTTAACAAATGCATTAAATGTATTGAATTTATAAAGAGGTTCAAGAATTAGGACCTCTTCATGCCACATAGACATGAAATGAGTGTCCACTATGGTTAAAATAAACATAAACCTTTTCATGTTTCTTAGACCTTTTCATAAATACACCATAGTGGATGCCCTTAATAACTTACATCTTATAAAGAAAATAACGTAATCCGCCAAAAAAAATTGCAAAATCAAAAACGCAAAACAAAATCTCGCCGCAACGCGGGTAATAAACCCCTCGTTAGTTAATATTTATCTTTAAGCTAATAATAGATCATTGTCAATATTTTAAGTATTAAAAAAATTCTTCAAAATGTTAAAGACATGAAACGAACCAAAGACCCTCTGGTTAAATGCAAGCCATCTTACCATTTGAACTAGCAATTCCTAGCTCTTAATTAATGTGTATCCTTTAGTCATATTTATTAGCAAATTCAACTTATGATACCTAAAACGACAACACGGTCAACATATAACGAAATGCAATTTGAAAGTTACCTTATGTTTCCTTATACTTTGCTCCACTAAAGTACGTAACTTCTTTTTCCTCCAGTATTTTACCCTTTGCAGCGTATATAGAGATTATTTTCCCACAATTACTATAGAAGTCGAGTTATTTTGTGGACACATAAATTGTGGGGCGCTATTGTGGATTGTTGGTTGAGTCCTATGCAGTTGCGGAACCAGGAAGTTAGAGGACGGGGGGAAAAACTTTTACCTTGACAAAAATCGTTTTGCACACAAAAAATAAGATGGAGATATAAGGTTTCTATATTGGCGGGCTTAAATATGAGAGCAATTTGATTTTGTAGTGGAGGGCACTTTGCCAAAAATATTTGAAGATGAACAAGGTTTGTTTTGATTCATATTTTTGGTATATTTTTATAGGATCAAACTCCCATTTTTTGTTTATTGTATATAGAAACAACTAACCTAATAAACCGAGGTTGGTTTAAACTTTAAAGCCACTAATTATTTAGTTTGAAAGTTTGGGTACTCTACTTTGATTTCTGCATTTTTTCATAGAATGTCTTGGACACCTGCAAGAATGAAAGATATATTGTATTTCTTTGTATTCCCTTTTTCATTGTAAAAGTTGGGCATTCATGGAGTATGTGAATGAATGCGCTCAATAGTTAATGTTGTTGAGTGGATCATTATCATATTATGATTTGATAATTCAAGTATTTGTAATCAAAACATAGCCAAGTTGTAACTTGTAAGCAACTATATGACCAATCCTTGCTATATCATCAAAACTTCAACTTTATGCATATTTCGGCTGCCACAATTTTTGACGACTTGTGTTGCCTACTATTCTTTTTTCAATAAAACACAGTTTCTTGTAATTATTACAAAGTATAGTTCATTGGTTTATTTAATTAGTATGTTTATTAAGTTTATTATAAGTTGAGAACCTATCTTCCAGGTCTTTTTCATTATGGGTATATATCTAGTTATGAATCCCGTGCACGCACGGGGTTTTTCCAGAAAAAATTTAATCTATTGATGGAGTCATTCATCGTTTTAAAAAATAGAAAATTCTTATGTATATTTAAAAGTTAGAGTATCAAAACAGTCGAAAGTAAGAAAATAGTTAGCAGAAGTGTTAAATTTAACCCGTGGATGGACCGTGTGTTAATGATTCTTTTTTTGAAGCGGTGCTGATATTCTATAATGTCTATTGGCAAAGGTTGGCTTAGATCACATGGGTTACAGTAAATCAAATTTATTTTAAAATTTTTGTTACAATATGGATAGTATAAGAAGTTACCCGTGAAAATACAAGATATAAGGTACAAACTAATAAGTATGCATGAGTTTATAGTGTATTAATATCCTTTAATAGTGTTTGTAAGAATTTATTGGCATGAAAGATTTAACTTGGTCGGTAATTTAGCTGGACATAAATGGGTTGTGAAGTTGAGGTTGGATGTTGTTGTTTACGGTTAACTATGTGGAATGATGCATGTGGTAGCAAACATCGTGCGAGTGTTAGATAATACATAAAAGCGTTGGATGTAGTTAACAATAAGCGTTCGTAAAGGGTTTTAAAAGTTTTTTCCGGGATATCCGGTATATAAACTTTAAATCATAATTACATGTGAGTTGATAATAAGTGACAAATCGGGTGATATTTATTTTCATATCACAGGTAAACTTACTTGTTGATACTTTATATGTGGGTTGATACATAATTACACTGTATTTAGTATTCAAACCGGTGTATGCGTATAGATTAAACTTTAAATAGGATAACATGAGTTTCTTATATATTAACGTATATAGTAAAAAGATATTTTAATATAAAATAAAATAAATTGATTTTAAAGTATTTAAAGTATAATTATAACTAATCGTGGGAACACTTTATAAATTTTGTAATTAATGGAAGGAAGTTCAAAACAATACATATTATGTAATTGTAAACAAAGTTCATATTATTAAAGTGTAAGGTTATTTGTCTATTATCTAAAAGTTATCAAAACAGAACATGAGATTTATAATTTAGCGACTTAACTCCATGATAATATATTTTAATTTAAAATTCCACATAATGTGTTTGATTTAATTACCTCCTCTTTTTTTAAGTTTTTTATTATTCATAGATTTGGTACACCTATATTTATGTGTTTTTTTCCTTGGGTCAATTCTTCCACCAAATTTAATAAAATTTGACCAAATCAATTCAATTTTGACTTTATTGGCCAAATCATAGTGCGTCGATTTGCCCTATGTGTCAAATCGAGATTCCCTATTGGTCCAATTTTTTTTTTCCACTAAGATTGTTTTTTGTCAAAGAAACAACTCTGGAAATGATGTAATTCTCTTACTATATAAAAGATTTGTAATATATACATGGGCTTTAATTTCATCTTATGAAATCAACATGATATATCATAGGAAGCCCTAACGAGTGTCAAACAACAGAAGATTAAAAAAAAAAAAAAAAAAAAAAAACACGGTCTTGAAGCATGATTAGCTATTTAGCTGCATTAGCTGGAGCAAGAATATGAGCTGTTCTTCTTCAATTTTTGGTGATATATAGTATTCCTCATGGCAAGTAATGGCTTTGAGTTTCTGTTGCACATTAGGCAGTGTTTCAAAAATCAAAATTATGAAATATCTTGTATTTAATTGCCTACTAATCAAAACAGTGATACGGAAAGGTCTCGATTGGTTATAAACATGGGCAAACGAGCATTAGTGGTTTGGCCTTACAATCGGCCCAAAGTTTAATCATTCTATACAAGTTCTCTGTTAGATGATATGGTTTTTACTTCTTAAAGAGAAGAACTTTTATTCCAAAACAAGATAACAAATGCATACCATCTTTATCTAAGAGGCTCACTGCCTATTACAAAATGTTCATAAATACATAAAATTACTATAAGGGAACTAGAACATTCAATAAGAGCTCAAAGAATCGCCCTATTCAGCCTTGATAGAATTGGCTACGTCAATCACAAATCGGTACCTCACATCAGATTTCAACAACCGTTCCATGGCTGTGTTCACGTAGTCTATCGGGATAATTTCTATATCTGCGGTTATCCCATGCTCTGCTGCAAAATCAAGCATCTCTTGAGTCTCTTTAATCCCTCCAATGTTACTTCCAGCAACAAGCTTCCTACCTGTTAAAACCCGAGTTAGATTCATCCACAATTTCTAAAAGCAAAACAAAATGCAACTATCGAAAGACTTACCCATAATCAAAGAAAATGCTGCTACTTCAAGTGGCTTTTCTGGTGCACCAACAAGAACAAGCTTTCCATGAGGTTTAAGCGCATTAAGCAATGGGGCGATAGGATGATCTCCAGACACTGTATCAATAATACCATCAAGTGTGTAAGCAACAGCTTTCATTTGTTCTTGGTCTTTGCTGTTAATGAAATGATCAGCTTTAAGTCCCGCAAGCGCTTCTTCCTTCTTAGCGGGGCTGGTGCTGAAAACAGTAACTTCCGCACCAAAAGCCTTAGCCATCTTGACAGCAACATGACCAAGCCCACCAAGACCAACCACGCCCACTTTTGTGCCGGGCTTATCTAGCCCAAAGTATTTGAGTGGACTGTAAGTTGTGATTCCAGCACATAGCAAAGGTGCACCAGAATCAAGTGGCAAATTGTCGGGCCAATGTAGGACAAAATGCTCATTTGTAACCATGTGATCAGAGTAGCCACCGTATGTTTGTGTACCATCAACGTCACGGCCACCATAAGTGGAAATCTGCTTAGGACAATATTGTTCATAATCAGTAGCACAGGCTTGACACGATCTGCATGATCCAACCATACATCCTACCCCAACTTTGTCACCTATTTTGAATTTCTCAACTTTGCTACCTACTTCTGTCACCACACCAACAACTTCATGCCTGCATTATACAATTAGAATCCTAAAATTATTAGAAAAATGTTTATTGTCAAAACTCGAAAGAAAAGAAATGGGTGTTTGGATATGTAAATACCCGGGAGAAACGGGGTAATTGGTAATGCCCCATTCGTTCTTGACAAAGTGTAGATCCGAATGACAGATTCCGCAATACAGAATTTTGAACCTCACATCATTCTCACCGGTAGCCCTGTACAAATACCATCATTATAAAGATCCAATACTATAACATCAAAACTCTGGTACGACTTTTAGTTTGCTTGAAGCAATAAGTGGATATTACTCAAGGTAACCTTATATCCTCCTAAATCACTTCTCACTTTCTTCTGAAAGGAAACTAGACACGCACACTTGCTATACACCTTAATAATATAGTCTTTTACTAAAGTTAACAACATGTGAAAATTACATACAAGTGTCAGTACTGTAAACTTAAAAAGTGTTTTGAAAGTGCTTGTTACGGAGGTGATTTGGCGATTTGCGTACATCTACTTATAATTCATACGTAGGCACAAACAGTAGAAGCACCTAAAAACAGTAGAAGCACTTATAATTCATATAAATGTAAGGGTATGTATCAAAACCGGATGTGTACAAATCAACTGGTTATTTCTACGTTATGAGCACCTAAAATTAAGTACTGTACCTAAAATGTTCTCAAAACGGATTATATGTGTTTTGTGTCCAAAGCAATAATCACTTTTTTCATAAGTTTTGCTAAATACTTCTAATATTTGTGTTTCGCAAACGCAATAATCTCCAACACATATAAGATCAGATAAGTCTAAAATGATATATAACTGACTACTAGAGCGAAAAATACCTTCGCGAGAACGTAAGAGGTGAAAGCACTCCTGAAGTGTCACGAGCAGCATAACAATAAGCCTTGACAGGATGCTCAGTTTCTGGTGATTTTGCCATTGTGGTTGAATTTTTTGATATGATAGTTTTAGGTGTGGTTATAAATAGGCCAAGCATGACCCCTACACACACGTAAGCAATGATGCTGCTGCTTTTTCAGTGCATTCATATTATTTGTGAATGGCACCTTTTGAATTTTCTAACTTTAACGTGGCCGGTCAACCGACATTTATTGGTTGTCTGATCGTCTTCAAATATGATGCTTCTTTAGAGCATCAGGTGTGGTCAACGAGTTTTGGCTCTTCATTCGAGCCCCACGGGGTGCCACATCACCCAACACCTCTTCACAACTAACCCCCCTCCCTAAACAACTAACCTTAACCTCTTCATTCGGGCCCCACCACTTACA
>LBNU01013307.1:40465-71619 GCA_014162995.1 Artemisia annua
TAAGGATTTGGCAAACGTGCCCATTGTGGGGTATATCCATCAGCTAGATAATCCAATGTCTAAATGAATGTCACGTATACTTTCAAAGGTACTTGATCGCCAATATCATTCAATCAGGTCGGTCGAATAATGGAGAATTATACAAAACGGTAGACGTTATTCGCAACCTGCCACACAAAAAAAGCATGCCAAATCCACAAATCATACGAAGCAACAGCTTCAAGCATAATAGTTGGATACTTTTTATCACCTCTGTGAAATTGCCCTTGCATCTTTCGGACAATTTTCCATTCCACAGTGCATTACAACGATGCTTCCCAACATTCGGAATCTTATGAACCATGCTATTTGTGCCTGTATAAGTTGCGAATGGTCTTCCTCGGTTGGCTTTCTTAAAAACTCTCCCAAACAACTGGAGGAATGCACATAGTAAAAAATCTAGACCAATCGCGTGCACAGTGTTCACCTATTTGTAAATACTCGTCTAATGCATCAGGTGATACCCCGTAAGCCAATTGGCGTAGGGCGCATGTGCATTTCATAATCACGCTAACACTCATTAAACCCGCAGCATCGGGTCATTGTCTAAAAAAATCAAAATGTGCAGGAAGAGGATGATTAGTTTCAATGTATGTTTCAATACCTTGGACTATTTCTAAAAATAGTTTACGGCTCATACGGTAACGGCGTTGAAACTGTTCGTCCGTATATTTTGGTTGGTCACCGAAATAGTCGGCCCTTAGACGTGCTTCAGCAATTTCACGTTCACGACGGATATATTTACGTCGCTGTGATGGACCGGCTTCTTGGTTTTGCAACATTTGCTCGTTTTCAAACTCTTGCACTATCATCTCTAGCTCCGCGATCTCTCCAAAGTCGCTAATACTTGAATACGATGAGTCGCTTTCCATGTTTCTTTCTTTTTAATGTAAAATATGTTTGGTATTTGATAGGAGTGTGTAAAAAATGTTTGGTATGTTTGGTATTTATAGTGTTAAAAAAATTTGGGTTTTAAAAAAGAAATTAAAAAAAAAAAAAAAAAAAGTTAACGTTTATAATTTAAAACGTTACACAACGTTTATATCACTTTACCTGCAAAAAGTACATCAACTTCGCTCGTTGTGGCCACGAGAAGCAGACCAACGGCGAGCTCGCTCGGTGTGGCGGCGAGGACGATGAGACAACCACGTAGGACGGCGACGACGATCTTCTCCCCACACCTGATGCTCTTATTTGTAGGAAAGATCTAGAAGACTAATACTATAGTGTAGACAACTGATCGACATGACTAATAATATAGTGAAAACTAATGTATTACGTAAAAGAAAAATACATATACTAGAAAGTCTAAAATACATGTAAAAAGGGTTATCAAGCATTGCAATCGAACTATTTAAAATTACATCGCATTACTAAAATATCCCAAAGGTTTTAACTCATTTCATGGGTTTACGACTGTACATGAGCGCTTAGGCTGGACACAATAAGGAGGGTCAATCCCCCTCCTTTTCTCTGCCACGTCAGCTTTCTCTCTCCAGCGACCTGCAGGCGATTCAATGCCACAGTAAGGGCGACCAAGTTCAATTTTTTTTTTTTAAAAACATTTTTAACACAAACTAAAATTTCATTCATAATTAAAACGTTACATATTAATTCAAATAACATAAAAACATTACAATAGAATTCAAATAATATTAAAAACATTACGATAAAACGACTAAACTAGTTTGGATTATTATGATACTGCCAAATGTCTTCCACCAAATCGGCTTTGAGGCTAAGATGAGTTGTTCTATTGCATATATCCCTAGTAATTTCCAATGATTCCTCATGCGTTCTTAAGGGATCATAAGAACGGTGCTGCTCCGCTGGAAAGAATTCGGGAGATATCGCCCGCCCTTCGTCTTGAATAATCATATTATGTAATATGATGCATGTGTACATAATCTGTCCAAGACGCTCTTTGTCAACCCCTTTAGCCGGATGTTTAATCATTAGCCACTTCCTCTTTAGTACACCAAAAGCACGTTTCACATCTTTTCTTGCTGCTTCGTGCATCCTCTTATACAATTGACGCTTGTGATCATGCGTCCCTGGATGTTTAATGGACTTCACAATAACAGAGTATTCCGGATATATCCCATCAGCAAGATAATATCCCCGTTTATAAGGCACGCTGTTAGCAAAGAATTCCACATCCGGTGCTCTCCCCATTTTGAGATCATTGAAAAGAGGGGATGCACGTAAAACATTTACGTCATTATTCATCCCGGAGACACCAAAGAACGCATGCCAAATCCATAAATCTTGAGAGGCGATCGCTTCCAAATGAAAGGAGTTTTCCCGTGATCACCCCTACAAAATTGAGCTTTTAAAGCATGTGGGCAATTCTCCCACGGCCAATCTGTACAATCAATGCTTCTTATCAGCCCCGAAAACCCATGAACTCGATGGTGATGCTCATAGAGTCTGTCAACGTCAGTAACCGTCGGCTTTCACAAATACTCTGGACCTAACTCCATGATGACCTCAGAAAATTTATAGAGACACTCACGAACTGTTGTCGCACCCATTTGCACATATTCGTCAAGCATATCAGGATTGACTCCGTATGCCAATTGACGAAGTAACTTTTATCAATGGAGAAATACCAAGTACGCCCGCACAACTAGGAGTTTGTTTGAAATAAGGTGAATGATCGGTTACCTCTCGTACAATTCGTGTGAATAGTCTTCGGCTCATTCTGAAACGATCATGGAATTGTTCATCGCCATATGTTGGGTTAGCGCAGAAGTAATTAGCCACTAAACGGTCATGAGCACCCACACGATCCCTAGTAACATGGTTTCGTGTTTCTTTAGGTTGTAACGCTTGATAAGCCTCCCAACAATCTTCCGCAAACATCAAAAACTCGGTACTAACTTCATTTTCATCATCCGAATCGGCAAAAAATATTTTGAAAGAATTCATGGTGTGAGAAAATATATAGAATTTTTGAAATGAGTGAATTGAAGTGTGTTTATGTTGTGTATTTATAAGGATTTTTTTTCCACAAACAGCTAGAACATTCAATGTGTGAACTGTTTGGATCAAATCTCAAAAATTGGTTGGAAATAGACTCGGTCGAGGTTGAGACCGAGTCCCTTGTTTTTTTTTCCTTTTACTCGGTCGCGACCGACAACTCACAAAAGGGACGACCGATTCTTTCTTGCTCGACCGACTATGTCGATACTACAAAGTGTAGGATTTAAATATGATCTTGATCTTAACCATATGATCATAAGATCTTGTTATGGTTTAATTGTATTTTGCTCGAATCTACAATCTAAAATACTAAAGACGCATTGATTAAGTTTATACTCTGTAAAATTAAAAAAAAAAGGAGGTTAATCCTCTTAAACACCTTATGATCATAAATTTCTTAAGTTATTCACCGACTACAATTTGCAGTCCAAAACATGTTTTATAACTTAATTTACTAATATACTATGCTAATTAAATGTAACTTTTCTACAAAAGTTTAAGCATTTAGCTTTTTCTTTTAAGCATAAATGAAAATACTTTCACGTAAGATATGTTACGTAAAAGTAACTAGTTCTGGAACTGAAGATATAATCTTGGGTTCAAACATGTTAAAGTTGAAATTGCTATGTTAATTGCCTGAACTAAAACATGTCCCTGTTTAACAAAAACTTTAATTATGTCTTAATATTTTGAGTAAATTTCACCATTCGTCCATGATGTTGTACAAAAGATTCACGCGCGATCTCTAAGTCATGTGGTGGTTTCAGCAAGGAAGTTTTACAACTCCCTAAGCAGTGTACCTAACCATTGTAGTGTAGTATACGCAATACCGAGGGAAGATTGTTCTCTAGGGGAATAGTGAGGTAGGTTCGAGATATATGACGGTTTAATCTAAAGGCGGAAGAAGATTATTTTTGGTGTTTTGTATTTTACTGAAAGCAAATAAAAAATCCGGGTTTTGAGAGAGTTTATTTTAAAACTAATAATTAACCTAAATTGAGAGAAAAGTAAAATAACAAGAAAAGTAAAATATAGTGTGAATTAATGGGAGGTAAAGGTATATATCAAGGTTGCATTACTCCTTGCTAGCTATCAAATTCTACCTATTGATTGTCACTCATTGATTTACCAAATGCCTGAAATTCCTATTAACAGTTCTAACTAAAAGGATATGATGTTGAAAAGCTATATCAGTTTCACGAAGAAAAGCACATGTTTCCGGGGATGTTAGGAAGCCTTGATTGTACAGATTTTGAGTGGTTTCTGAATCCATTCAATTTGTTGGAAGCTGTTGTGTCACAAGACTTATGTATATAACATGATATCTTTGGTATTTCTGGGGCGAACAACGAAAACAACATTATACATCAATCGCTTGTATTCAACAATCTCAAAGATAGAAAATGCCATAGGTTCCGTTTGTGGCTAACGACGTAACTTCAGATGGGGATATTATCTTGTGGACGAGATATATCCAGAATGGGTGATACTTGTTAAGTCGACTTCAAATAGGATATAATAGCCAATCTTGCACGACCGACACGTTTGGAAATAATAAGGAGTATGATGTATACATGCATCATATTACATACTGTGATTCACAAACACAAAGGGAAGACGGTATCTCCCGATTAGTGTCAGGAGGAAGCACATCAACGAGACGACCTCCTACGAGCCAATGAACAAATGCTACAAGTTATTAGACAAATCAAATCGTCACAAGCGCATCAAAACCTTCGTGCCGATTAGGTCGAACACCTTTCTCGTGAAGTTTAATTTATGACGTGGCACTGAGTTAAAGGATAACTCTAAGTTACCTTACCTTATGCTCTAAGAGCACACAGTATGGTGCCTTTGGAGGGTGAGTTATGGCATAACTCACGTGAGTTAAGGGGTGAGTTATTATACCGCCCTCTGCGTTGAAGCCACGTTAACTTGGCACGTTAACACTTTAACGCAGCGTCCTATCAGCCACGGAAACCCATGAACTCGATGGTGATGCTCATAGAGTCTGTCAACGTCAGTAACCATCGGTTTTCGCAAATACTCTGGACCATATAACTCCATGATGACCTCACAAAATTTATAGAGACACTCACGAACTGTTTTCGCACCCATTTGCACATATTCGTCAAGCATATCAGGATTGACTCCGTATGCCAATTGACGAATTGAGGAAGTAACTTTTATCAAAGGAGAAATACCAAGTACGCCCGCACAATTAGGAGTTTGTTGGAAATAAGGTGAATGATCGGTTACCTCTCGTACAATTCGTGTGAATAGTCTTCGGCTCATTCGGAAACGATCATGGAATTGTTCATCGCCGTATGTTGGGTTAGCGCAGAAGTAAGCAGCAACTAAACGGTCATGAGCACCCACACGATCCCTAGCAACATGGTTTCGTGTTTATTTAGGTTGTGACGCTTGATAAGCCTCCCAAAAATCTTCCGCAAACATCAAAAACTCGGTACTAACTTTATTTTCATCATCTGAATCGGCAAAAAATATCTCGAAAGAATTCATGGTGTGAGAAAATATACAGAATTTTTCAAAATGAGATTGTGTGAATTGAAATGTGTTTATGTTGTGTATTTATAAGTGATTTTTTTTTGGCCCAACGGCTATAAATCAAACGGTAACCTTTTTTTTTAGTCACAAACGGCTAGAACCATTAAGGAGTGGAACGTTTGGATCAAAAATCAAAATATAGGTGGAAAGTTATTCGGTCGAGGTTGAGACCGATTGTCTCATTTTCCTTGCCTCATTTCGGTCGCGACCGATTAGCCACAAAAGGGCCGACCGAATCGACAACCCACGACCGAGTCGGTCGAACCCTCTATTGTGTTTAGCCTTATTTTATTAAAGCTAGGGATAATTTCATATTTACTCAACCTAAATATCAAAATTTTATATTTACCCAAAATACAAATTTTTAATGCATAAATACAATGCTTTTAAAGATGGGAAGTATGAAATTATGGTTTTTAGTTGTAAAAGGTTAACTTTGACTTTCACACACAAACCCAGCTTTGATTTTTAAAAAATGGCTTGCAAACAAATCTTACATTGTGTGAACCTTTTACACCGTAATTTTGGCATAGTCTAAAAAGTGGCTACCAAAATTTGTGGTTGCATATAATCCCACTAATTCATAAAAGATACATTTCACAATCGTTTAAAGTTTCAATTTTTGGTAACATTATTTCATTTGGAAAGAACTTTCTGATGACAAATTAAAAAGTTTCACGTAGAACCGTGGTAGGCGGGGGATTCCTGTTCGCATTTAATTTGGATTCGATATAGTTGTGTCGTGTCATAATAGTGATACTAAAACGGTAGAACCATGGTAGGCGGACATTGCTATTGCTGGTGCTGGTGCAGTGCTAGTGCATGTGATTCATTGGTTTTGTATGGCATGTGATTCATATTGGAGAATTGCAATTTGTAAAATAAGATACTTGTATGAGGTAGACCATCCAACCAACTATTTCTAGCTAGAAACTATTATTAAACTGAGTTGGTGATCATCGTTGTGCATTTTTTAGTTGTTGGTTAATGGACTTTAGAGTAAAAAGTGAAATGATACTAGAATTGCTTAGATTGTTTTGTTGGTTGGCTTTCAACTTTTAAATATTAAAGCGATTCCCAAATACCTCATGTACATGTTCTATCAAACAAGTAAAATTTTGTGGTCCTGATTCCTGAAAATTTAGCAAATTACAATAAAATAATTAACTGAAACAGTAAACATTAAACAATAAACATACAACAAACAGTTCATAAAACTAAGAGGGTGTTTGTGATTGCTTATCTAGTGTTTTCAGCTTATTTTAATGCAAGTAAACATCTATGTGTGTATGGATAAAACTGATAATCTGCTTATTAAAAGTAACAAAAACACCTAAAAATAAGCAGGTTGTTATCTAGTTATTTTTATCAGTAGATAAGTAGTCTCAGATAAGCAATCCCAAACAACCCCTAAATTACATAAGTTAGCATGTCAATATAGGACATTTTAGTATCCTATAAGCCACCTTTTCTTACTTCAAGGAGGCTTTTTGAGGACCCTGCTGACGAATACGAGCCACCACTACTCGTAGTCAGAGACCCCTTCATCCCATTCATCTCCGTTTCACTTAGATCAAGAGAAGACGTGTACGTGAACCTACACATACTCATCGGAGGTGCATAATACATAGGCACGGGTTGCTTAGCCGGGAGCCTAGGCATGGACCTTCAAAATTTAGCACACTTATAGCTTGTTTTATTGACGGCCTATCATTAGTATCTGGATTACAACACCACAAACCAACCACCATCAAACATTCCATTTCTCATTTGTCAAATTCTCCATTTAATCTCTCGTCGACAGCTACTAATATTTTCCCTTCACCATAAAGACTCCAAACCCATTCTACCAACCTTTGTTTGCTAGGTTCCGCCTTTGTGACAATGGGCTTTCGCCCACACGCGATTTCTAGTGCAACAACCCCAAAACTATACACATCCGACTCTCTACTTGCTTTGCCTGTCATCACATATTCGGGGGCCATGTAGCCCATTGTTCCAGCTAGAACCGTCGTCTGAGACACCAAATCATGGTCTACAAACCGTGCAAGTCCAAAATCGCTTAACTTAGCATTGTAACTTGAATCCAACATTATATTACTAGACTTAATATCCCTATGCACCACACATTGTTCCCATTCTTCATGGAGGTAAAGTAAGGCAGAAGCAATACCCATGGCTATTTTGTATCTAATTGCTGAACATAGCTTCGATTTTGAGTAAAACAAATGTGAATCAAGGCTTCCATTAGGCATAAACTCATAAACAAGAAGGAAATCACCTTGTTCATGACACCACCCCATGAGTTGCACCAAGTTCTTATGTCGCAAGCGACTGATGATCTTTACTTCCGATACATACTCTTTCTTCCCTTGATTTGATCCACTTGACACCCTTTTGACTGCAACAACTGAGTTTACATTGTTACCACGCAATACGCCCTTGTAAACGCCTCCAAACCCACCTTGACCAAGCTTTCGGTTCTCTGAAAACCCATCAGTGGCTTTACTTAGTTCACGAAATTGGAAATTTTTTGGCCCCATGCTTATTTCAAAGTCGTATTCCATATCCACGTATTGATTTTTAGTCAAAATGGATCGCTTCCTCCTAGAAAATAACCAAAACAACCCAACCACAAGACTCAAGGCACCCAAACCAGTGGATAAACCAGTTGCTAACCACATTTTCTTTTTCTCAACAGTTTTCCCCAAATTGGAACTAAACGCCCATGTGAAAACAGTGTGTGTTTCGATCCAGTCACCTGTTGCAGCTGAAAACCCAACTCGAACGGATTCAGGTAAAACTTCCCTCAGATCAACAATATGCGAAAGACTAGCTTTCCCATTAAAATATGTGTGCTCTTCATAGGACAAAAAAACACTTAGATTATAAGTACTAGAATCATAACTCACACATGCATTAGCAATCCTTTCATCTTTAATACTAATATTCCACGATATATTAGCAACTGATATAATCGAATTAACATTGATCCCGACATGATTATCACTTGGATCCCATGAATTCTTAAACGAATCAAACTCAACTGCCACAAGAGTATTGTTTGAGGAGTTAAAAGCCGAAGCCAGACTGAATAAACCAAGGTACCAACCAAATGAACCATTTGGAATCTCGGGCTCAAATGGCATTAAAAAGAAAGCTAACCCGTCACCAAAATTAGTCGCGTAAAGTGCATTAATTGAGAACGTAAAATGGGTCACGAAATCTATTATCTTTCGTGTCTTTTTGTCCCAAATTTGAACAGGCTCATAGTACAAAGCTCGCCTGACACTATATTTCAGTGACTTGTCATGTTGATTCTTGGTTACTTGAATTCCACTAGATGCAAATGTGTCACCTTGGTATAGAATCATCTGGTTGTTCGGCTGAATGCTAGTGAAATTAAAAGAAAACGAGTTCACTTTAATGATCACAAGAAAAAACACTGAAATGATAAAATGAAACATTATTGAGCAATGAAAAACTCTTGATTGAAATGTACGTACTATGATGTTCTTTTATTTGTTTCTAACAGTCTGATACTCGAATCATATACATAAATAAATCTTGAACGTTGAATAACGTTGGGCGGCAGTCACTAATATCGTATTCATTTTATTCGTTTATAATTTTCTTTTAACATGAAACAACATTTGGTGTAGTTTGGTGTAAAGACCAAAGAATTAAGTAGAATATATAGAAGCCGGTTGCCGTCTAATATATTCCATTTAGAAAAAGACATAATACAATACTTCATTTTCATTTGCAAATTGCAATGATAAAAGTGTCATCAACATATGTACAGATTTGGTATGTGTGTAACTAGGCGGACGTCGGATAAAGTGTCATTTATCTTTAACTTGGTTGGATTTCCATAAGGTGGCACGAAATGCACTCGAGGAACAAGTGAAACACTTGTTAAAGGAAGAGGATTTTGAACATTTGATTGTACTTTTGGTCACTTTGAGCATGTTTTATTGATTCATTTGAATTATTTCATTTTGTAACCAAGCGTTTAAGTTTTATGACTTTATCAACTGGACTTGATTCAAATAACATCTTATTATAATTCAGCCAAATGAGGTGAAATAGTAACAACTACACATATCACACAGAGAAGAACATTACAAGTAAACAAACACACTGATCCAACAATCTAGAACCTTAATTTAGTCTCGTTAATCTAAGTATCTAACAACTGTAATGTATGGCACTTAATTAGTCTCACTAAGTAGTACATAATTTCTTTCATATAATTGCTATAACGAAAACTAAATTTCAGCATTGCCGATTAACAAGTCGGGCTTTCTTACCGAAGAGCCATAAAAACATGTGTTTTAGGCCTTCTGAATTAAAGCTAACGACTTTCCTTCCTAGACAGCTGAGCTAGGACCTTGGCATGAACGTCGCTGGGATTGAGAATTGAGATACTCCACTTTATACATTAAACAGTTACTAGCAGGGTACCCGCGCGTTGCGGCGGCGGGTACCTTGAAATAAAATTTTCTGGTGAATCATGTATTTTAGTTTATTATGTTCTTTTTGATAATAAATTTACGGATATCAAAAATTTCGTTTAGCTCATCGAGCCCGTTCGGGCTCGAGCCCATTTGTCCCGTTGCCTGTTCGGGTTTGAATTTGTATAATGTGCTTTATTATTTGTATTAGTGACATTTAATGCAGGAATTGTGTTTAAGTTGGTTGTACAATATATTTGATAATTTGTATTTCTTATGTAAGGGGTGTTTTAATAAGTGCATCAATTGTATTTATTGACCAGTTAATTAATTGTATTTAATGTACATAATGATTTATTTATTGTATTTAATGTTAGTATTAATTGTATGTTAGAATTAAATAAGAGGGGAATTTCTATAAGTAGCATTAGTTGTTGTACTTATAGCTTTAGAAGTTATATTGCTTAATTTTAAGTATTTCTATTTATAGTAGGCATTCCTCCATTATAAGATAGTTAAATATACATTTTGATTTGACAGCTTATGTATTGGAGTATGCAAATCAATAAACCATGCGCACAATAATCTCCCATAATATATAATGGGGATAGCTTGGCTACATTTATTGTAGTCAATTAGCTACAATTCTCCAATAAAATACATCAGCAAATGAATCAGTGACCCACAAAAAGAAGTCAGGGACCCAAAAAAGGACTCAGAGACCCACAATTTATAACACAAATTGTAGGTAATTGGCTACAATTGCATTGTAGCCAATATATTCTCATATATAATATCATTCTAAAATATCATTCCTAGACGTTTGCTACATCAAACGTCATTTAAAGTCAAATCAATATCCATTCAAATTTCGAAACCACTATTATTGTCAAGCTTTCTTTTTTCGGTTGTCACAAAAATATTGTCCACTATTAAAAATAGAAGTTGAAATTGTTTAAGTTTACCAACCCCCGATCAAAATTGTTATTTGCAAAATTAAATGAAAGCATTAGTTAATTGTCAAAGGGTAAAAATGCCATTTGGTTGCTTTTGCAAAATTTAAAGCACTAATAAATGCATTTTTCTTAAACTATATGTTTTTTTATCGGTGAACAATAATTTTAGAACGGAGAGAGTAATATTTTTACAAGTATGATAGTGCAAGGTATGTTATCACACGTTATTGGTGTGTCACATCAGCGCCACTTCATATCCTTCCAATAATTGTAACTAAAGGGTGTTTCTTTTTGCATATGAACCACTTAATGTGGGCCCAATCCTTTAAATCCCACTTAATGGAGAGATCCACGAAATCTTTGTCTTCCCCTTTAAGAGGCTAATTAACTAGTTCATATAGAACCACTTAATTTGGTAAACACCTACTAAAACATCCCTCCTCCGTAACACAACAATAAAATGTTATTCCGAATAGGACGTCGTACGACAACTACAAATATAGCTTGACACAACATTTGTTCTGAACAAATACAACATGTGTCGGCAAAAAATATATCACGATCTCACAACGAGAACCCCTCCCAAACATTGTTCGTAAATAATTATCGCAAAAATTTCTCGAAAATTCCCGCTGGAACGCAGCGGGCACCTTCCACTTGTTTTTATTAAATCTAGAGATTTAAATGACAAAGTAGATGTGTTGGGCCAATATTGATCCATTGTCTATCAGCATTAGTGGGCTAACAATAAAACATTCTATATGTAAGAATTAAAAAAATCTCTCCTAAATGTGACATGAACCGAACCAACTACCAAGTATCCTTCGGTTAAATGTATGCTATTTACCATTTGAGCTAGCAATTCATATTAGTTAACATTTATCTTTAAGCTAATAATAGATTATTGTCAATATTTCTTCAAAATGTTAAGAGACATGAAACCAAAGACCCTCTGGTTAAATGCAAGCCATCTTACCATTTGAACTAGCAATTCCTAGCTCTTAGTTATGTTTATCTTTACTCATATTTACTAGCAAATTCAGCTTATGATACTATAACCTAAAACGACGACGTTAACAACAGTCAACATATAACGAAATGCAATTTGAAAGTTACCTTTTGTATCCTTATACTTTGCTCCAGTAAACACATAACTTCTTTTTCCTCCACTATTTTACCCTTTGCAGAGTATACAGAGATTATTTTCCCACAATTACTATAGGAGTCGAGTTATTTTGTGGACGCATAAATTGTGGGGCGCTATTGTGGATTGTTGGTTGAGTCCTATGCAATTGCGGAACCAGGAAGTTACAGGACGGGGGCAAAAAAATTTTACTTTGACAAAAGTCGTTGATATATCACTTTCGAACAATGATACAGAAAGGTCTCGATTGGTTATACACGTGAGCAAACGAGCATTAGTGGTTTGGCCTTACAATCGGCCCAAAGTTAATCATTTAGTGCTATGAAAGCGGCTGTAGTCTAAAGCGATAATTATTGCAAGAGTGGACATACTTGCAGAAAAACAAGCTTGTTGTTACTTTTCGTTCTATACAAGTTCTTTGTTAGATGATATGTTTTTAATTCATAAAGAGACAAACTTTATTCCAAAACAAGATAACAAATGCATACAATCATTATCTCACAGGCTCACTGCCTATTACAAAATGTTCATAAATACATAAAATATTAAAATTACTAAGAGAACTAGAACATTCATTAAGAGCTTAAAGAATCGCCCTATTCAGCCTTGATAGAATTGGCTACGTCAATCACAAATCGGTATCTCACATCAGATTTCAACAACCTTTCCATGGCTGTGTTCACATAGTCTATCGGGATAGTTTCTATATCTGCGGTTATCCCATGCTCTGCTGCAAAATCAAGCATCTCTTGAGTCTCTTTAATCCCTCCAATGTTACTTCCAGCAACAAGCTTCCTACCTGTTAAAACCTGAGTTATAGATTCATCCAAGATTTCTAAAAGCAAAACAAAATGCAACTATCAAACGACTTACCCATAATCAAAGAAAATGCTGCTACTTCAAGTGGCTTTTCTGGTAAACCAACAAGAACAAGCTTTCCATGAGGTTTAAGCGCATTAAGCAATGGGGCGATAGAATGATCTCCAGACACTGTATCAATAATACCATCAAGTGTGTAAGCAACAGCTTTCATTTGTTCTTGGTCTTTGCTGTTAATGAAATGATCAGCTTTAAGTCCCGCAAGCGCTTCTTCCTTCTTAGCAGGGCTGGTGCTGAAAACAGTAACTTCCGCACCAAAAGCCTTAGCCATCTTGACAGCAACATGACCAAGCCCACCAAGACCAACCACACCCACTTTCGTGCCGGGCTTATCTAGCCCAAAGTATTTGAGTGGACTGTAAGTTGTGATTCCAGCACATAGCAAAGGTGCACCAGAATCAAGTGGCAAATTGTCGGGCCAACGTAGGACAAAATGCTCATTTGTAACCATGTGATCAGAGTAGCCACCGTATGTTTGTGTACCATCAACGTCACGGCCACCATAAGTGGCAATCTGCTTAGGACAATCTTGTTCATAATCAGTAGCACAGGATTGACACGATCTGCATGATCCAACCAAACACCCAACCCCAACTTTGTCACCTATTTTGAATTTCTCAACTTTGCTACCTACTTCTGTCACCACACCAACAACTTCATGCCTGCATTATACAATTAGATTCCTAAAATTATTAGAAAAAATGTTTATTGTCAAAACTCGAAAGAAAAGAAATGGGTGTTTGGATATGTAAATACCCGGGGGAAACGGGGTAATTGGTAATGCCCCATTCGTTCTTGACAAAGTGTAGATCTGAATGACAAATTCCGCAATACAGAATTTTGAACCTCACATCATTCTCACCGGTAGCCCTGTACAAATACCATCATTATAAAGATCCAATACTATATAACATCGAAACTCTAGTACGACTTTTAGTTTGCTTGAAGCAGTAAGTGGATATTACTCAAGGTAACCTTATATCCTCCTAAATCACTTCTCGCTTTCTTCTGAATGGAAACTACAAACGCACACTTGCTATACACCTTAATATGTCTTTAAATAAACATTGGTGATTTGCAAAAATCAATACATTTACTAAAGTTAACAAAATGTGAAAATATACATGTGTCAGTACTTTAAACTTAAAAAATGTTTTGTAAGTGCTTTGTTTCGGATGTGATTTGCACACATCTACTTATAATTCATACATAGCTACAAACATTAGAAGCATGTACCTTACAGGTATGTATCAAAAGTGGACGTGTGCAAATCAACTGCTTATTTGTATGTAATGAGCAGTTGAGCACCTAAAAATAAGTACCTTAAATGTTCTCAAAACGGATTATATGTGTTTTGTGTCCAAAGCAATAATCACTTTTTTCATAAGGTTTGCTAAATACTTCTAATATTTGTGTTTCGCAAACGCAATAATCTCCAACACATATAAGATCAGATAAGTCTAAAACGATATATAAGTGACTACTAGAGCGAAAAATACCTTCGAGAGAACGTAAGAGGTGAAAGTATTCCAGAAGTGTCATGAGCAGCATAACAATAAGCCTTGATCGGATGCTCAGTTTCTGGTGATTTTGCCATTGTTGTTGAAGGTTTTAGAATGAAACAAGTGTTTATTTGATATTTTTTGATATGATAGTATTAGGTGTGGTTATAAATAGGCCAAGCATGACCCCTACACACAAGCAATGATGCCGCTGCTTTTTCAGTGCATTCATATTTGTGAATGGTAACTTTTGACTATTCTAAGTTTAACGTGGCCGGTCAACCGACATTTATTGGATGTTTGGTCGTCTTCAAATTTGATGCTTCCTTATATGTAGGAAAGATCTGCATGACTAATACTATAGTAGTATAAACAACTGATCGACATGACTAATAATATAGTGAAAACTAATTGTATTACGGAAAAGAAAAATACATATACTAGAAAGTCTAAAATACATGTAAAAAGGGTTATCAAGCATTGCAATCGAACTATTTAAAATTACATCGCATTACTAAAATATCCCAAAGTTTTTAACTCATTTCAAGGGTTTACGACTCTACGTGAACGCTTATCTATACTACTTATAATAGAGAAAAGACTCTCCCTCCAAAAATTTCAGATGTAAAAAAATTATGCAATGTTTACAACATTTTAAAGCAAAGAATTTTCATAATTACAACAAGTAAAGCATGGTGTACAATAAAAAAAAAGCATGGAACCAAATTCAGACCAAAACACTATGAATTATACATTAATAGCATTAAAAACACTCCTACACCCAATATTACAATCATTTAAACACAATGTACAACCCTCCATTAAAACTCATCCATATTTAATTTACCCCTTCATCAAAATATACAACTATTTAAGCACAATGTACAATTTAATAGTTTATCTTTTCGTTATTATGTGTGAACCCTCAAAACCGTGGGGTTTTGAGTCCAAACGTGGTGCTACGACCACTAGAACGACGAGTTCTTCCTACCTTAGTCTTCGCTAACCAAGAAAACACGAAAGAGATGATGTGGGTGTCGAATTCGTGACCAAAACTCGAACAAAAGATGTGTTTGGGTGAGAATTGGAGCGCGTGTAATATGTCAAAAGAACGAGGATGAGATAAAGGTGAATGTGGTAATGGCGGTGTAAGCTCATTCGCGGCGGTGGTGGTGCTATGGCCGGAAAAACGGTCGGAAATGGAGAGGGTGAGGGTTTGGTGAGGTGCGGCTAAGAGAGAGAGAGAGAGAGAGAGGAAAGGGTGAAAACCCTAAACTATTATAATGTGTGTTTATATATGTGTAGTTTGGACCATAAGCAAACCTTAATGCGCCCATAGGGACTATCATTGTCATTTTTATTATATTTTTAACGAAATGCTAACGAGACCAATAAAATGTGTCATAATCATTTCCCGAGCACCCGAAACTATTTCCATTAACTTTATATTCGTTTTTACATAAACTTTAACTATAAATACGTATAACGTTTATTTCTATTCGTTCGTTATCCAAATATTTCCGTTTTTACTTATTGTTGTGCCAATTCACGCAACGGGCCAAATGGGCTTTAGCCCGAACGGGTGCAAGCCAAACGGGCTCGAGCCCGAACGGGCACGGGATAAATGAAATTCTTGATATCCGTAAATTTATTGTCAAAAAGAACATAATAAACTAAAATACATGATTCACCGAAAAATTTAATTTCATGGTACTCGCCGCTGCAACGCGCGGGTACCCTGCTAGTTTTATTAAAGCTAGGGATAATTTCATATTTACTCAACCTAAATATCAAAATTTCATATTTACCCAAAACACAAGTTTTTAATGCATAAGTATAATGCTTTTAAAACATGTGTTGGGAAAATATGGAATTATGATTTTTAAGTTGTAAAAGGTAAACTTTGACTTTCACACACAAACCCAACTTTGACTTTTAAAAATGGCTTGCAAACCAAATCTTACATTGTGTGAACTTTTTACACCGTAATTTTGGCATAGTCTAAAAAGTGACTACCAAAATTTGTGGTTGCATATAATCCCACTAATTCATTAAAGATACATTTCACAATCGTTTAGAGTTTCAATTTTTGGTAACATTATTTCATTTGGAAAGAACTTTCTGATGACAAATTAAAAATTTCACGTAGAACCATGATAAGCGGGGATTCCTGTTCACATTTAATTTGGATTCGATATAGTTGTGTGGTGCCGTGATGGTGATACTAGAATGGTAGAACAGTAAGCGGGGATTTCTCATGCTGGTGCTGGTGCATGTTATTCATTGGTTTTGTAGGACATGTGATTCATATTGGAGAATCCTATACCTTATACTCCAACCAACTAACTCCTTCTAGCTAAAAACTATTATTAACTCGGTTGGCGATCATCTTTGTGCTTTTTTTAGAGTAAAAAAGTGAAATGATACTAGAGTTGCTTAGATTGTTTTGTTGGTTGGCTTTCAACTTTTAAATATTAAAGCGATTCCCAAAGTATCAAACAAGTAAAATTTTGTGTTCCTGATTCCTGAAAATTTAGCAAATTACAAAAAAATAATTAACCTGAACAGAAAACATTAAACACTAAACATACAACAGACAGTTCATAAAACTAAGAGGGTGTTTGTGATTGCTTATCTAGTGTTTTCAGCTTATTTTAAAGAAAGTAAACACCTTTGTGTGTATGAATAAAACTGATAATCTTCTTATTAACAAAAACACCTAAAAATAAGCAGGTTGTTATCTAGTTATTTTTATCCGTAGATAAGTGTTCTCAGATAAGCAATCCCAAGCAACCCCTAAATCTTAAGTTAGCATGTCAATATAGGACATTTTAGTATCCTATAAACCACCTTTTCTTACTTCAAGGAGGGCTTTTGAGGACCCTGCTGACGAGTATGAGCCACCACTACTTGTAGTCAAAGACCCCTTCATCCCAGACATCTCTGTTTCACTTAGACCAAGAGAAGATGTTTATGTGAACCTACACATAGTCATCGGAGGTGCATAATACATAGGCACGGGTTGTTTAGCCGGGAGCCTAGGCAATGGACCTTCAAATTTTAGCACACTTATAGCTTGTTTTATTGACGACCTATCATTACTATCCGGATAACAACACCACAAACCAACCACCATCAAACATTCCATTTCTCGTTTGTCAAATTCTCCATTTAATCTCTCGTCTACGGCTACCAATATTTTCCCTTCACCATAAAGACTCCAA
Source organism: Artemisia annua (assembly GCA_014162995.1). Lineage (NCBI taxonomy): Eukaryota > Viridiplantae > Streptophyta > Magnoliopsida > Asterales > Asteraceae > Artemisia > Artemisia annua. The sequence goes on from LBNU01013307.1 coordinate 58,220, forward strand.
ACCCATTCTACCAACCTTTGTTTACTAGGTTCTTCCGTTGTGTCAATGGGCTTTCGCCCACATGCGATTTCTAGTGCAACAATATGGACGCGGAAGCAATTAAGAGAATTGGGGAAATTTTATTATGAAAAGTGATAAGTGTTTAAACATTACAACGGCTACTTATAGCCTCTTAAGGCGGTTATAACAAACATTTGAACTAATTACAAATACTACCCTTCTACTATTAACTGTATACAAAATAGTCCTCTAATTACATATGTACATATTCTATATCCCCCCCCCCCTTCAAGTTGGAGGTTCAGAGAGACCCAACTTGTGTGAAAGAAAATAATGTTGAGGACCATGTAAAGCTTTAGTCATTATGTCTGCAAGCTGCAAATGAGTTGGAATGTATGCAGTTTGGAGAAAACCTTCTTGTACTTTATCTCTTGTAAAATGAGAATCAATGTCTAAATGCTTTGTTCTATCATGGTAACAAGGGTTTGCTGCAATTTGTTGTGCAGCCTTGTTGTCACAGAATAAGGTGATAGGAACTTTAACTGGAATATGTAGGTCTTTGAGTAGATAAGTGAGCCAAATTAGCTCACATGTAGTAGCCGCCATACTCCTATACTCTGTCTCAGTGGAAGACCTAGACACGGTAGCTTGTTTCTTGGTCTTCCATGAAACCAATGAGTGACCCAATAATATAAAATAACCAGTGAGGGACTTCCTAGTCATGACACAAGAAGCTCAGTCAGCATCTGAGAAACCAGTGACCTTCAACAAGGGTTGAACTGGGTAGAAAAGGCCCTTGGATACAGTTCCTTTGAGATATCTGAGAAGATGCAAAGCAACTTGCATATGTGGTTCTTTAGGACTAGAAACAAATTGACTCAAATGTTGCACTGAGTAAGAGATATCTGGGCGTGTCATGGTTAAGTATAACAGCCTACCAACCAACCTTCTATATTTATCAGGTTCTTTTAAAAGAGTACCTTTGTCCAGAGAAAGCTTCAATTTTGGTGGTAATGGTGAATTCACTGGTTTAGTAGTAGTTAAACCAGCATCATGAAGCAAATCAAGAATATACTTCCTCTGGTTGAGATAAGTACCCTGATGTACAGAGCTGATTTCAATACCCAAGAAGTATTTAGCTAAACCCAAGTCTTTTATTGTAAACTTAGCATCCAAGGCTATTTTGGTCTTGTTGATTTCAGCAGGTGTATTTCCAGTAAGTAGCACATCATCCACATAAACAAGGGACACTGTAAACTCTTCTCCAGTAATTTTGACAAACATAGAATAATCATGCTTGGACTGAACAAAACCAAGTTGTTTAAGAAACTTGGATAATTCTTGATTCCATTGTCTAGATGCTTGTTTAAGGCCATAAAGGGACTTTTTGAGTTTGCAAACTTGGCCATCACTAGCTTTTGAATATCCTTCAGGGGGTTTCATGTAAATATCCTCATCAATGAAACCATGTAAAAAGGCATTATTTACATCAAGTTGATGTAAAGGCCGACCCTTTGCTGTAGCAATAGCAATGAGAACCCTGACAGTTGCTAACTTTGCTACAGGGGAGAAAGTATGCTTGTAATCAACCCCTTCTTTTTGATTGAAACCCCTGATGACTAATCTTGCTTTGAATTTATCTACAGTCCCATCAGGGTTATATTTGATCTTGTACACCCATTTAGATGTAATAGCCTTAGAACCAGCTGGCAAAACAGTCAACTCCTAAGTTTCATTCTTCTCAAGTGCATTTAATTCACTATCCATGGCTGCAATCCACTGAGGATATTGGCGAGCCTGCTTATATGAACTAGGTTCTGTGTGAGCAAGCACATTTGCTATAAATGCCACATGAGATTCAGGAAGATGAGCAAAATCACTTGCAGTGAATATTGGATATAAAGGCTGTTTTGTTGATTGAGAAACTGTAGAAGCAGTGTGTTTGGGTAAAACAAAATCTTTCATCCAAGCAGGATTTGAAGTATTCCTTTGGGATCTCCTAAGGAACTTGAGGAACATGAGGAATTTGAACATCAGGAACAGGGGAAGGTATGTTTGATGGCATCTCATTATCATTAGGTTCAAGTGGAGGAGTAGGTGGTTCAGGTATGATGTGCTCAGGTGTAATATGTTCAGGTGTGATTGGTTCAGAGGATGATTGAAAAATATTTGGAAATTCTTCGTCATCACTGAGATTATTAGGTGTAGGAAACAATGTTGAAGCAGGGATAGAAGGTTCAGATTGTTGTTTGAAGGGAAAAATGTGTTCCTTGAAAACAACATCTCTACTACAAAACACTGTTTTATTGTTTAATACAACCTAATACCTTTTTGATTTGGTGGATAACCAATGAAAACACAAGGAATACCTTTAGGACCAAATTTGTCTTTGTGAGGTGTAGTAACTGCAGCATAACATAGACAACCTATGACTCTCAAGTTATCATAAGTAGGCACCTTTCCATACAGAACTTCAAAAGGAGACTTCCAAGATAGGATTTTCATGGGTATCTTGTTGATTAAGTAAGTAGCAGCAAGCACACAATCACCCCAAAAACAATTTGGTAAACTAGCATGTAGTTTTAAAGCTCTTGCTGTTTCCAATAAATGTATATGCTTCTGATAACATCAAATTTACCCATGATTTAAGCGTTAATTTCCCTTTGAATTACTCATCTTTTCTATTTTATATGAAGAATATACACTCTTATTTCTTCCTATTTTGGTTTCAGGGTAAAGATGAGTAGAAGTACGTTATTGATGATTTATTGGTATAAAAGTAGGAATTACGCTTAAAATTACACAAACACTGCGGTCTAGTAAAGTGATGATACTACACCGTTAGATGTTTCACCCCTAGAAATGAAGACTACGCCGTAGCAAGCAAATGAGCTACGGCGTAACAGAGATAATCAAAGGCTACGTCGTAGTTAGTAATTGGACTACGGCGTAATGTTGAAGATATGAGCCCTATGCCCGTAGTTAGTAATTGGACTACGGCGTAGGAATGATTTTATGAAGGCTACGCCCGTAACAAGTGATTGAATTACGGCGTAGGAAGGATTTTATGAAGGCTACGCCCGTAATAAGTCATTGAGTTACAACGTAGGAATGATTCTACGAAGACTACGGCGTAGCATTCCAACCAGCTACGCCGTAGAGGTTTTTACAAGGATTACGGCGTAGTCCTACCATACGACTACGCCGTAGCAAAGACGAGCCCTATAAATACCAAGGGAAATTCGTCCACAATTTTTCAAGTTCCTCTTCCCCAAACCTGCACTAGGGTTTGGGGAGAACGACCCAGAAGAAGAGTGAAGACCACGAAGGCTAGAGAGATAGTGTATAATTAGACTAGGAACCACCTAGTCTAACACATGTTCAAATTCTATTTTGTTTTACATTCATGAATTCTCTTTACTAAGATTTGGTTTTAGTTTATTATTCATATTTATCTATGTAGACGTTATCTTAGCTTGTTCGTTATTCTTTCGTTTCGGTAGTGTATAAGCTTGGTTGAATCTACTTAGTCTAGGTGAATTAACCCTAGGACCCTAGACTAGTAGGTTGTGGGGATTGGTAAGAATTGGCCATAGTACTATCTTTCCTTATGTGCGAATTAACCCTAGGACCACCTACCAACCGGATATGCTTAAGAAGCTAGAGGGAATCTAAGATCTGACCATGCCGGGTTCCACTAGAACAAGTCTATTAAACACGGCACTTAATGACTCTTGTATCTTGACCGATGAACTCTCGGCTTTACAATAGTCAAGGATAGGACAAGGTGCAAGATAGGGCTGACGATATGACCATTTGACTCTTGTTGACTTGCACCCACTGCATAGAACACTAAAATATGAATATGCTTGTCTTAATATCTTAGTGACCTATCTTGAACCCTAGTATCTTTATTTCCTCTTTTGTTTATTTTATGTCTTAGTTACTATATACACTATTCAACTAATACCCCTTTTTAGCACTTATCTTAGTTTGCCAGAACAACAGCTCTTGGGACGACACTCGGATTTATCTAAAGGCATACTACACATGACCGGGTACATTGCGCGTTACGCTAAAGTGATAGAATACGTAAAAATAAGCAGATTGTTATCTAGTTATTTTTATCAGTAGATAAGTAGTCTCAGATAAGCAATCCTAAACAACCCCTAAATCATAAGTTAGCATGTCAATATAGGACATTTTAGCATCCTATAAGCCACTTTTTCTTACTTCAAGGAGGGCTTTTGAGGACCCTGCTGACGAGTATGAGCCACCACTACTCGCAGTCAGAGACCCCTTCATCCCAGACATCTCTGTTTCACTTAGACCAGGAGAAGATGTGTACGTGAACCTACACATACTCATCAGAGGTGCATAATACATAGGCATGGGTTGTTTAGCCGGGAACTAGACAATGGACCTTCAAAATTTAGCACACTTATAGCTTGTTTTATTGACGGCCTATCATTACTATCCGGATTACAACACCGCAAACCAACCACCATCAAACATTCCATTTCTCGTTTGTCAAATTCTCCATTTAATCTCTTGTCTACAGCTACTAATATTTTCCCTTCACCATAAAGACTCCAAACCCACTCTACCAACCTTTGTTTACTAGGTTCCACCTTTGTGTCAATGGGCTTTCGTCCACACGCGATTTCTAGTGCAACAACCCCAAAACTATACACATCCGACTCTCTACTTGCTTTTCCTGTCATCACATATTCGGGGGCCATATAGGCCATTGTTCCGGCTAGAACTGTGGTCTGAGACCCCAAATCATGGTCTACAAACCGTGCAAGTCCAAAATCGCCTAAATTAGCATTGTAACTTGAATCCAACATTATATTACTAGACTTAATATCCCTATGCACCACACAATGTTCCCATTCTTCATGGAGGTAGAGTAAGGCAGAAGCAATATCCATGGCTATTTTGTATCTAGTCGCTGAACATAGCTTCGATTTTGAGTAAAACAAATGTGAATCAAGGCTTCCATTAGGCATAAACTCATAAACAAGAAGGAAATCACCTTGTTCATGACACCACCCCATGAGTTGCACCAAGTTCTTATGTCGCAAGCGACTGATGGTCTTTACTTCCGATACATACTCTTTCTTCCCTTGATTTGATCCACTTGACACCCTTTTGACTGTAACAACTGAGTTTACATTGATACCACGCAATACGCCCTTGTAAACCCCTCCAAATCCACCTTGACCAAGCTTTCGGTTCTCTGAAAACCCATCAGTGGCTTTACTTAGTTCACGAAATGAGAATTTTTTTGGCCCCATGCTTATTTCAAAGTCGTATTCCATATCCACGTATTGTTTTTTAGTCAAAATGGATCGCCTCCTCCACAAAACAACCAAACCATAAGACTCAAGGCACCCAACCCAGTGGCTAAACCGGTTGCTAACCACATTTTCTTTTTCACATCAGTTTTCCCCAAATTGGAACTAAACGTCCATGAGAAAACAGTGTGTGTTTCAATCCAGTCACCTGTTCCAGCTGAAAACCCTACTCGAACGGATTCAGGTAAAACTTCCCTCAGATCAACAATATGCCAAATACTAGCATTCCCATTAAAATATGTGTGCTTTTCATAGGATAAAAAAACACTAAGGTTATAAGTACTAGAATCATAACTCACCCATGCATTAACAATCCTTCCATCTTTAATACTAGTATTCCACGATATATTAGCCACTGATATAATCGAATTAACGTTGATCCCAACATGATTATCACTTGGATCCCATGAATTCTTAAACGAATCAAACTCAACTGCCACAAGAGTATTATTTGAGGATTTAAAAGCCGAAGCCGGACTGAATAAACCAAGGTACCGACCAAATGAACCATTTGGAATCTCGGGCTCAAATGGCATTAAAAAGAAAGATAACCCGTCACCAAAATTAGTCGCGTTAAGTGCATTAATTGAGAACATAAAATGGGTCACGAAATCTGTCATCTTTCGTGTCTTTTTGTCCCAAATTTGAACAGGCTCATAGTACAAAGCTCGCCCGACACTGTTTTTCAGTGACTTGTCACGTTGATTCTTGGTTACTTGAATTCCGCTAGATGCAAACGCGTCACCTTGGTATACAATCATCTGGTTGTTCGGCTGAAAGCTAGTGAAATTAAAAGAAATCGAGTTCACTTTAATGATTACAAGAAAAAACACTGTAATGATAAACTGAAACATTATTGAACAATGAAAAACTCTTGATTGAAATGTACATACTATGATGTTCTTTTATTTGTCTCTAACGGTCTGATCATATTCATAAATAAATCTTGAACGTGGAATAGCTTAAGGGGCGGCAGTCACTAATATCGTATTCATTTTTATTCGTTTGTAATTTTCTTTTAACAAAAACAACATGAAACAACATTTGGTGTAGTTTGGTGTAAAGACCAAAGAATTAAGTAGAATATATAGAAATCAGTTGCCGTCTAATATATTGATTAAATTCCATTTAGAAAAAGACATTACAATACTACATTTTCATTTCCATATTGCAAATGCTAAAAGTGTCATCATCATATGTGCAGATTTAGTATGTATAACTAGGCGGGCGTGCAACAAAGTGTCCTTTATGTTTAACTTAGTTGGATTTCCAGAAGGTGGCAAGAAATGCACTTGAGGAACAACTGAAAGACTGGTTAAAGGAAGAGGATTTTGAACATTTGATTGTACTTTTGGTCACTTTGAACATGTTTGATTGATTCATTTGAACTTTATTATTTTGTAACCAACTGTTTAAGTTTTACGGCTGGACTTGATGCAAATAAGATCTTATTATAATTCAGCCAAATGAGGTGAAATAGTAACAACTACACATCACTCAGGGAAGAACATTTTACAAGTAAAGAAACACACTTTTTATTTGAATGGATAAATTTTATTAAACTAGCAAGCAACTAGAACCAAAATTACATAATATATAGCATTAGGTTTTGAAGCCACAATGTCCAGTTTTGAGAACATACTTTACTTCTAGACGAACACCACTCAAACGCATTAGCCACTATAAGATCAAAGATCGTACTTCTCTTCATCTATAGATCACCGAAAACCTTGTTATTTCGAAATTTCCTAATCACCCTCATAGTCGTTAACATGATAGCTTTCAAAATCTTCCTCCAACTGTGACTTAATTGAACCGAGTCTACCCAATCCATAATATCGTTAATCAAGACGAAAATGGGAGTATAAATATCAAGCCATGTGAATATTTGCTCCCACGTATGACACGCAACTTCACATCGGACAAACACATGAGAAACATCTTCAATATGGTCACCACACATCGGGCAAAGCAAAGAAGACAAATCGATCCCTTTCTTGACTAGATTTTTTCGAGTAGGCAACCGATCCAGATTTATTCTCCAACCAAGAATATTTACCTTTATCGGAACACAATTTTTCCAGCTAGTTGGCCGATCACCAGTATGAAGCATGATAATGTCAATATGATTTCGAGCACTTGATACTGAGAAAAATCCATTCTAATCAGGATCCCATAACCATGTGTCTTCATTACCATACAATTCCAAATTCTGAAGCGTGTTTGAAGCTCAATGAATTTTTGACTTGTACGACCCACAATTGGCATAGTTCTATTCCAACTCCAGTTCCATTTATCTTCATTCCATCTATCGGAAACCATGCAATCTTTGACCATCTCCAAAGCGAAAACTCTCAGGAATCTATCATTGAGACTTAAATTGCCAACCCACATATCCATCCAATATCTTGTGCTAGTCCCATTGCCAATTCTCTTACGCATTGTTGATATTGGGATAATGTTTTTGGTGTGCATTTGATCTATAGCTTTTAAAATAGAACTCCATACCCCATTCCTTTTCTGATTTGCACCATACGAACCAAGACCTCCATGTTGGCCATGAATACTTGTAATAATTTTGGTCCAAATACCTTTCGTATCCATGATATCGCCACCTCCATTTTTGAATCAAAGCTAGATTCAACGCTTTCAAACATCCTATACCGAGGCCACACTTTTCTTTTGAATTGAGGACTTGCTTCCATTGCACCCACGAGATTCTTTTATCTATACAATCTCCCCCTAAAAGAATTGAGAACGAATCAATTCCAATTTCCTATTCACGGTCTCAGGCATCTTGAACATCGACATGAAGTGAATACCAAGGCTCCCCAAAACTGTTTTAAGCCATGTTAGCCTTCCTCCAATACCAATTGGGGCTTGCTCTAGCAATATTATTCCCCCTCCGCAAACGCTCAGTTGACCGGTCATAGAGGGTCATTTGGAGATTGAACATGATTTAAATTTGTTAATACAAATATCGCCTAAAAACGTTATTTATATTTTACGATCTTTGCTAAGTTTTGTTAACGACAAAGTGTAAACTTTAGTTTGTAGTAAAACATGATTTTAGTTTTAGTATTGTATAACTAGACTTTACATTTCATGCTAAACATAACATTGTCATATTTCTTAATATAGAAATTGTAACATGACATCATGGCATGCATCATGAGCATTTATGGAAAGGTTGAGTATTTGACTTTCCATAAGACCTCTTACACATTTTGGAAGGATTCTCACTTTATCTATTGTGTGTTGACTAGAAGTAACTTGATGTGACATTGCTTGATATGGAAAGATTTTCTTGTAAGCTTTGACTGTCAGACCTGGCGGAACCCTGGGGGTATATGGGCGGAACCCATTCTTTGGTTCCGCCGTATCCGCCAGACTGATGGTTTGTTTGGGTATAAATACCAAACCACTTGCAAGAAAATCCCCATCACTTAGAGTCATATTTTACACATATACTCTCATCTAACTCAGTAGAAACTCACTTGTGTGATTGTCTTATGTAGAAAGGAAGTTCACAAGTTCATCCAAGAAGTTACAAGTATTCAACACAACGTTGCAAGACTTGTTAGCTTAACTTCATATAAACTTAGTGTAGTTTATACTTCATTTGTTTGTGTATATTCAAGAGTGATCGGTTAGTATTTTAGGCCTTAAAATACATAGTGTGACGGGAGTGGTTGTACCCTTGTAAAAGAACTCGACATCTAGCTTAGTGTCGGAAATAGTGGATAGGCGACCTTAGGTTGGTTCTACCTTGAACTAGGACCCGGTATTTAGCTTTGTACCGGATAAAGTGTAAGCGACGATTGTAAAGGTTTCTCCGCCGGTGAAAGGAACTTGTTGACTAGTGCTTGAAACTCTCGAGTTGGAAACTCGGGGCGTGGAGTAGGGCAAGGAAAAAGAGTCCTTGTAGCCGAACCACGATAAACAATCGTGTTGTGGTTCGATCGTTTCTTTCTTTATACTTGCATATTAATTACTGTTAATTAGTTAGAATCGTTGATTACACATAAAGCTTTTCAAAGATTAACAAGTTAAAAAGCGGTAAACTATTCAACCCTCCTTCTAGTTTTCCATAATTGGCATCAAGAGCTACGTTACTCAAGATCTTTAAAATATATTGTATTTTAAAACTTGGATCGATCCATGGATTTTGAAAATCTCAAAGAAGGGCAATCTATTCAAAGGCCACCGCTATTTGAAAAAGAAAATTTCCTTGAATGGAAAAGTAAATTTGAAAAATATGTGAGATCAATTGATCAAGATCTTTGGCATATTATTTCCATTGGTGATTTCAAACCAACAAAAACAAGTTTTGAAAATAAAGATGATTATCTTAAATTTGATAAAAATACTAAAGCTAAGATAATGATTTATAAAGCTTAACCAAGGATTGAATATGAAAGAGTGTATTTTTGCCAAACAGCTAATGATATTTGGAAAAATATATTAAATTTTCATCAAGAAATATGTCAAGTCAAAGATGATCAACTTGATCTTACATGTGAATTAGAAGTCTTAGAAAAACTAATAGATAGACATTTAGTTAAAATAAATACATGTGCTACAAGTTTAAATGTTTTAAATGAAGGTATAAGTGAAGATGAAAACTTGTGTCAAGCTCAAAGAGAACTTGCTTACGAATCATGGAGTGACACGGATGAAGATGAAGATGACTATCCGGTTAGTGATTGTCAATTAGATAAAACAACAAGCAAGGTAAAATTTGAAACCAAACACTTTTGCTTTGACACATGTATCCTGGAGTTTTCTAAACTAGAAAATGAGTCTAGACTTTTATACAACATGGACCTAAAAACTATCTTTAACAATGAACCTTCAAAATCCCTTGTGAATAATTTTGAAAAAGAGATAATGTTAGAAGATAAAATGTCTAGACTTGAAAGTAATGTCGAAATTGATCTAGAATGCAAAATATGTCTAGATTACAAACATGAAATTAAAAGACAAAATGAAAAAAGGAAAAATGTTAGCTAAGTTTGAAGAAAGCTCAAAATCTCTTGAAAGATTGTTGAAAAGTCAAAAGTTACTTAGAGATAAAACCGGATTAGGGTTTAACTCAAATGCACCATCAACAAGTAAAACAAAGCAAGTAAAGTTTGTTAAGCCTAGGAGAGAGATTTAGAAGTAACTCAATCTCTAATAGAAACTTATGATAAAAGGATTAAGGATATCATGTTCTATGCTTTCATATGTTTATCTAACCTCCTTGGATTCATGAGTATTTGAGTTTCCAAGCTTTCCTACAAGTCAAGATAAAACGCTTTATGATTATCTTCTTGGTAGCTTCTCTATGGAACTTAAAAGGTACGCGTTATTTCAACTTACCCTTTGTTGTCTCATGTTGTTAGCATTAAGATTTATCGTGTGTAGTATTAGTAGTTTATACCCTAAGTTGTTATTTCTTTAGTAAGTTATAACAAGGATTAGATCCTCTGTGATCAAAGGATTTCTACATTAAAATGAATAGGAGATATAAGGTGCTTCAGCTCTTTAAACTCTCGGAATAGACACGAGAAACTCTTGAGTGAGTCTCACTTAATACTTGTCTACAAGTGAGCTAATTAAGAATCTCCTAAGTGATAAGATGACCAACACTTTTGTGATGCTTGCAAATTTAGTAAAACAAAACACTTCACAAATGTTTGTAATATAACATCTTTTAAGACTATACCTTATATTTTCAATTGTGTCTTAATTCGACCACTCTTTTAATAAAATTTCATATAGGACATACAAGGGTAATGAAGCACATTAGAATACGTTAGGATGATTGGGAGAAAATGCTTTATAATCATCAAGGATTTACACATCAAATTCGACCCATAGTCTTATGAAGATGTATCTCTTGAACATTCATAAATAACAAAACTCATATTGTTTTAAAGAAACCTAAAGAGTCGAGGAGTCGTTAAATTTAACATTCAACGAAAGACCACCTCCTTCTAAGACATCACTTTTGGTAGATGATGACTTAGTCGAAAGTCCAACGATGATAAGACAAGAATGTTAAGAAAAATAACAAGGAAGATGAACTATTAAATATAGATGTCATGCTCTAACTAGTGTCATAACATTAAGGACAAAAGTTCAAAATGAAAATAACATCTTTCATCTTGTGCCAAACATTAAATCAAATAATATAGACAAGGTCATAAAACTTGAATCACGAGTCATAGTTGTGATTAAACAAATTTGATAAAAATAGTTTTTTTTGGACATTAGTTTCGCAGTCAAGGAGTTAAACAACAATTGAAATAAAATAGATCTTTCAAAATAGATAAAGAGGATGTAATGTTAATCTATGAAAGACTTTTTGATAACTTAAACAAGCAAGCTCCAAAAGTAAGGAAAATCGCTCAAAGGTATTCCTAGTTATTCACAAGTACACAATGATTAAGTTTTATATTACTTATCAAGAATGAGATTAGTAAATCCGTAGATAAAACTAGACATAGAGAAATGTTTGGAAGTTTACTTGTTCTCACAACAAATAGATCCAACATTATGTTTAGTACTTGTTTATGTGCTCGTTTTAGAAAAGATCCTAACACAATTCATCCTGAAGGGACTGTTTGGATACATTAAAAGGTACTACACATTTAGGACTATGGTATCCCAAAGAAACGGGAATAGAAACCATAGTGTATGCCAACTCAGATTATGCCGGTAATTAAGTTGATAGAAAAAGCACAAGTGGTACTTGCACTTTTGATATATACTTTCTTACCCAATGATTCTCTAAGAAGCTTAAGGCTCTCAAATTACTATCGGATGGAAAAGCATGTCAACAAGCTCCATTAGAACAAGCAAACTCGCGTCAACAATGGAATTCAACTTATCAACATTTTCATCCTTTATTTCAACAAAGGAACCATCGACATAAATTAGAATCCAACTCAACACTTTCGTACTAGTTTCTTTTAGGTAATTCATCATCGCTTCGTTCATGATAATGTTGTAAAAAGGAAAAGTTTCTATTAAGAAAATATCCTTCTAAAACAACATTGTCAATAACCTTAAGTATCCCTCTTTCAATCATCATTATAAGTTTTCTTTATCCTAAGTACATGTCTAATTCAAGCCTAGGATTTCCATTCATTTACAAAAACTAAAATCTTAGGATTTATGCATAAAATTGTTGATTCATGAAAAACCTTGGTTGTGAACTAATCATACTTTTCATTAGTTAGGAATTGTATCCTTTTATTGTTATCATGATTTACCAAACACACCAAGTATATTCTCTTTTAATATTACTTCCCACAATTAGAACATAACCTTTCACCACATTGTTAAAACAAATGAAAAACATTATGAAAACATCATTCGCATAACATCTCTTGAATGCTAAAGAGGACACATAACCAATAGATGTTTTCGGGTACATTCAATTGAAGCTACCCTAAATTAGGAGCGTTTGGGTTATCTTTTGTTTTATAACAAAAACTTGCACTATAAAATGTTTTGATCATTAAAATGAGTCAAGATAACCACGTCTCCACACTGTTAGAATATAGGAACACATTAGAACATCTACATTGTAAAAGTCATTGATATTAACTAAAATATAAAATTTCATGCTTTCTAGGAATCAACATGCCTCCCGCAACATTCTCCGATCACAAAGGCACCCTCAAGTATCTACCCAAACACCATATGACCAAAGGTCTTACTCCACACCGAGTCAATGTCTTTAAGGGGTTAGAGAAGCGTTATGTTCACGAGGGGAGAACCATTGATCCATCCTTCCTAGAAGGAAACTCCATTCGCCAAGACTTAGCTACCATCAACTTTGATTGTCTCCTAGATATTGATGAGCCAATTTGTCCTAGGTTCATTCTAGAATTCTATGCTACCGTAGATCTCTCGAGTAATGAAGATGGTGAGATATCCGTGGAATTTTTCATCAATGAACACAAAACGGTTTTGTCTCTAGATAAATTTGCTAAAATCCTTGGTATTCCAAACAATGGCACTTGTCTTTACACGGACAAATGGCCA
>LBNU01013307.1:76776-89353 GCA_014162995.1 Artemisia annua
GAACCCAAAAGATAGAGGAAAATTTGCATGTTGAGTTCCTAGAAAACAAAGTGAACAAACAGGGAAATGGTCCAGAAAGGCTGTTTGATCTTGATACTCTAACCAATACTATGAATTATGTGCCTATCTCTACAGGTACATCTTCTTATGATTTTGCAGGTTCAGAAGAGTATGTTGATTATGATGAACCAAGCAAGGATCAAGAAGAGGATCAAGATGAATTTATACTACCTATTTGGGACTATGCAGATGCAAATGATGTTTCAAAGACTGGAGATGCTCAGGATTCTAGTAGTAAAGATGCTGAAAATCCTGAAAGCAGTGGGAATTCAGATTCCACTGCTATGCCAAAAGATTCCACTGCAGCAACAGAAGTGGAAACTCCAACTCCAGTTAATGTGGAAGCTCAAGCCAATGATGTTGAAATCTCTAATATGCCAACAGAGATTACAATTCCTCAAATTCCCCATACTAAAATTCATAAATCACATCCTCTTGAGAATGTGATTGGAGATGTTCAATCAGGAGTCAAGACAAGAAGGCAATCTCAATTGCCTGATATTCATGGTTTCATCACTGAAATTTATGAATCCAAAGATCATGAGGAAAAGAATGAATGTCTCTTCATGTGTTTTCTGTCACAAATGGAACCAAAGAATGTATTCAAAGCTCTTGAAGATGAAAGTTGGGTGGAAGCAATGCAAGAAGAGTTGCTCCAATTTAAAATTCAAAAGGTTTGGGTGCTCTGTGATTTACCCTCTGGCAAGAAGGTAATAGGTACAAAATGGGTGTTCAGAAACAAGAAGGATGAAAGAGGCATTGTCATCAGGAACAAGGCAAGGCTTGTAGCTCAAGGATACACTCAGGAGGAGGGTATTGATTATGAAGAAGTATTTGCCCCAGTTGCAAGAATTGAAGCAATTAGGCTGTTTTTGGCCTATGCATCATTTAAGGGCTTTAAAGTCTATCAAATGGATGTAAAAAGTGCTTTTCTATATGGGCAAATTGATGAGGAGGTATATGTGTCACAACCTCCAGGTTTTGAAGATCCTGATTATCCAAACAAAGTTTACAGGGTAGTCAAGGCACTATATGGCTTGCATCAGGCTCCAAGAAAATGGTATGAAACCTTAACAACTTATCTCATTCGTCATGGGTTTCATAGAGGAAGAGTGGATCAAACTTTGTTCATCAAGAAAGACAAGAATGATATTCTGCTAGTACAAGTATATGTTGATGATATCATTTTTGGATCTACTAAGCCAGAGATGTGCAAAGAATTTGAGAAACTAATGAAGGAGGAGTTCAAGATGAGTTCCATGGGAGAACTCACTTTCTTTTTGGGACTTCAAGTACAACAAAGGCCAGATGGAATGTTTATCAATCAAGATAAATATGTGGCTGAGATACTAAGGAAGTTCAAGTTCACTGATGCAAAGTCAAGTAGCACCCCTGCAGACAAAACTACACATCTACTCTTGAAGGAAAACAGTGGTGCAGCTGTTGATGTGCACATGTATAGGTCTATGATTGGTTCTTTGATGTATCTCACATCATCTAGACCAGATATCATGTTTGCAGTATGTGCTTGTGCAAGGTTTCAGGTCACTCCCAAAGAGTCACACTTGACTGCTGTGAAGAAGATTTTCAAATATCTCAAAGCTTTTCCTAATCTAGGATTGTGGTATCCTAGAGAATCCCCTTTGGAATTGGTCACTTACTCAGATAGTGATTATGCTGGAGCAAGCTTGGATAGAAAGTCTACTACAGGTGGTTGCCAATTTCTTGGCAATAGATTGGTGTCATGGCAGTGCAAGAAGCAAACAATGGTGGCTAATTCATCAACTGAAGCAGAGTATGTAGCTGCTGCAAGCTGTTGTGCTCAAGTCTTATGGCTACAAAATCAACTTTTGGACTATGGGTACAATTTTATGAATACCATCATTTACATTGACAATAGTAGTACCATTTGCATAATTAAAAATCCAGTTCAACACACAAAGACCAAACATATTGAAATTAGACATCATTTTATAAGAGATTGTTATGAGAAAAGACTAATTCAGGTTATCAAGATACATACTGATGATAACTATGCTGATTTATTAACAAAAGGTCTTGATGTGGGGAGATTTCAGTACTTGGTTACAGGTATTGGAATGCTCAATCCATAACTATTTTTTATATGGTCTTTGGTGTTGAGGGGAGGTTTTGGTACTCAAATTGTTAATTGTATAAGTTTGTATATGTTATGCTTGTATTTTGTTTGTCCACTAACTTTTATGCAGAAAGCAAAGCAAACAGTGGAAACAAAAAGGCAAGCAGTGGTAAAATGTGCTCTCACAGTGGAAACAGAAAAAGAAATTTTATTTGATTCCATTACAGGGAAAGAGAGTACATCATCAGAACATCAAAACACAAAAGCTAATCACATCCTACACTTCTCCAGAAGACTATTCTTCAGGCTTCTTCCCCTTGCCCTTGTAGTTCTGCTTGTTCTTCAATGCACTCTTCCTTTTGTTCTCAAAAGTTGACTGCATTCTTGGACAAGCAAGCCCAAGAACTTGTGGTGGAGGCCTTGGTAGTCTAGCAGGCATCTCAGGAATGGAAATCTGCTTCATATTGGCCAGAGCTGCTCCCAAAGCTTTATTCAATGCTCTTGGCAACTCCTTTTCCAAGGAATAAGTCTCATCATCTGAATCATCAGATGAACTGGAGTAGAACTCCAAAGATGGTGCTCGAGCAGGTACTGATGGTGGTGCTGGTGTAGAAGAAGGTTGAGCAACAGGCTTAGCAGTTGTCTTCTTTGGTGGCTTTCTTGATGAAGAGGCTGAAGCACAAGGTGGAAAATAACTTGACCACCCTGTTCCTTCAGAGGATGACTCAGAAGCTATGATAAATTCTTCTGAATCAGAAGAATCAGAGGAGATATTCACTATGTTTGGAAGTTTGCTCATTGTGATTTTTAGGTTTTTGAAAAGTTAATGTGTTTTGATAAAAGGAATGCTGATCCGAGCCCCTTTATATAGGAAAAAGTCATCTAAAAGATCTCATTAATTGAGATATTTACTTTCACCTATTTAGGTAGGTTGAAAAGTAAATAGAGATATTATTGAGTTGACTTTTAGAAGATATTTGTGAACAGGGGATTTTGGGTTAATAAGTAACTTTGGTTAGTACCAAGTTTGTATATATACTTTCTATATTTTTTTAAAATAACCATTGCAGGTTTTTAGAGTGGGAGCTGATCATAAAAGGTGTATAACTGAGATACACTACAAATGGTTATTGATTCACCATGTCTAATCCACATAAGAATCAACTAGTCCAGAGCAAACGGCTACTGGTAAAGACTTAACAAATCCGTTTATGGTTGATAGTTTACCAAAAACTATATGGTCATCAACTCACCATATTCTTTATGATTAAGAGTTGGCTAGTCCATAGCAAACGGCTCATGGTAAAGACATATCAAATCCGTTGATAGCTGGTAGTTTGCTAAAAACTATAAAGAGAGCAGTCAAAGTTTTATATCTTTATTTTTACCACTGCTCTTGAAAATTTTTGTGAAAAATTTCCACTGCTAGTTCACAGTTTCCACTGACAGTGTAATTTTTCCCACTGTTGAACTAGCCGTTACAACTGTTGTGTCAGTAACAAAATATTTTACTAGCCGTTGAGATAACTAACTGCTTTCCATATTAATAGGGTAAATTTTATTTAAGATTATCTACTTACCTAATTTCAATTTATCTTTCTAAGATAAATCTTTTCCATAGATAATCTTTCTTGCGCATTACTTCAAACCCTAGCAGTATATATATTCTTTTCTCAATTGGCTAAGTCAATCATTCAATTCGATACTAACACAACTGTTTTTCTCAAAAGAACACCATGGTTTCAATCACTTTTGCAGATGAGCACAACCAAGTGGCAAATTTGGAAAAGTCAAACGACAAGAGTGGTCCTCTTTTTCATCAGATTGTGGATTTTCTTAACACCACACATGTGAGGTATGCTTTACTTTTAAATCCCACAATCTATATCTCTCAAATCAAACAGTTTTGGAATTCTGTTCATTCCATAACAATTGAAAATAGAGATACACATGAATCTGTGGATGCTCTTAGAGCCACAGTGGATGGGGTAACTATTGATGTTACTGAGGCATCCTTGAGGAGAGTTCTCCAATTGGATGATCTCAATGGTATCATCACATTACCCATGCCAGAAATTTGGGAAAGTCTCTCTTCCATGGGGTACAATACCACTGACAAAAGGGCTACTTTCAAAAAGAGTGGTTTTTGTCCTCATTGGAGATTTTTAATTCATACTCTTTTACATTGCCTTAGCCCTAAGAAAACCTCTTATGAACAATTCAGTTCACCAATGGCTTACCCTTTGGTCTGCCTAGCAAAAGATAGAGTTTTTAATTGGTCCAAATATATTTTTATAAGTATGCAGGGCAATGTAAAGAGTTCAACTAAATTTTTGATGTACCCAAGGTTTGTGCAAGCAGTGCTAAATGAATTTCCACTGCAACCCCATAACAGAGTTTACAAAATCAGACACCTAAAGCCTAAAGTTTTTCAAAACATGGACAAACCTGGTGATTGGATTTTTACACCTCTTTTTCCTCAAATGCTTGCCAAAATTTCACAAGAACAGGGTGATGATACAATAAACCCAATTGAATCTGAAACCTCACCCATTCTTACTGTTCCAAATATTGAGTACACTCCACCAGTTTCTCAAACTTATGAGAGGAGGTCTAAACAGCCAACTCCTTTCATCTCAACACAGCATGTTCCTGATCCTTCTGGTGTTGGAACAAGCAGTGGTGGCTTTAGCCTTTTGCCTAGTCCAACTAGGGAAGAGACTGAACCAATGCTCCATGATTCACCTCTCCCAACAGGTTACACAGTTGGAAGTGATGAGGGCAGTGAGCAACAATTGGAATTGAAGGAACTTTGTACCAAATTGGCAACACAGGTTGGATCTCTTCAGCAAGAATTGGCAGATGTAAAGGAGCAGCATGCCAAAGATGTTACTACACTCAAACAGGAGATTCAAACCTTAAAGGAAGCAATACAGGGGTTACAGAAGAATAAAAGAACTGCAAAGATGGTGTTATCTTCTTCATCCTCACCCAGTGAAGATTTCTTTGATGATTTGGGAAATTCTCCCAAACAGGGGAGGAAAACAGATGCTAAAACTGAGGGGAGGAGAATTGATTTTGTTGAAGATGAATTTGAAGAAGATTTTGGAATTCAAGACTTGGCATATGAGCCAATGATTGATGATACAGAGCCAGAAGTTTCACAACAACAGCAGCTTAATACAGAAGAGCAAGAACAAGAGCAAGTTTTCTCCACTGCTGCAACAACAATTCCCACTGATGTGTGTATTTCCACTGCAGAGCAAACAGTTACCACTGACAGTCAAACTGTTTCCACTGCTGAGGTAGAAATTGAGAAGAAAAGAAAAGAAAAAGGGAAAGATGTAATGCAAAGTGAAGATTTACCAACAAAGAAGGTAAAGAGAAGTGTTCAAGCTCAAATTGATCATGATGCTGAGGTTGCAAGGAAACTTGTAGAAGATGAAGTTGCAAGAAAGAAGATGTTAGATGAGATAGAGATTGCTGACTTCATGATGGCTCAGAAGATGGACAAGATGGAAACCACTGCTCCATTGGATGTAAATCCACTTTCCACTGTTCCACCTAAAATTCTGAGAGAGAAAACTCCAGAATTTGCTTTTGTACCTACAGAAGAAGATATTGCTTTCCTAATTGCAAAAGATCCAGTAATCAAGAAGAAAGCAATTGACCTAATAGCTGATAGAACCTTAACTGAAGATCAAAGAGATGCTCAGATGAAGGATTTTATCATGATGAAGAATAGACAAGCACTTCAATATGCAATTGATACAGTCAAGAAGGGGCAAAAGAAACCAAGACAAGCAACAAAAGCACAAATTCTATCTTTTATGAAATCTTATTGCTGTCATGTTGGTGGATGGAAGATGATTCAGTTCAAAGGAATGACCCCTGAACAGATTGAAGGAGCTTACTATAGAGTTAAAAGGCAAGATCTTGATTTTGTTCCTATGGGTTCAGAAGCTGAAGAAAGAAAATTTTCCAAAAGGAAAATTAAGCAAAGTGAACCTGAGACAGTTAAGAAGACAAGAATTGCTAAAACTACAAAAGTTCAATCTGAAGAGTTCACAGAAGAACAGTTGACTGGTATGATATTGATTGAAGAAGAAGACTTCTATCCTGACCCACTGCAAGTCAGACATCCTATTGTTGATTGGGAAGTTTACACTGCTAGCAATTTTGCTCCATGTTGGAAAATCACAAGGCTAGGAGGTGAAACTTCATCATTCATTCAGTTTGAAGAACTTATCAAAGCATGTGACAGAGATGATCTCAATGCACTGTGGAGATTGGTTCAAGAAAGATTTGATGCTGGCAGTCTGAAAGATGTAAAAGAAATGCAGTTATGGGTTGATCTAAGAAGGCTCTATGAACCAAATATGACTGACAACTTTTGGAAGTTTGAAGCTAGAGGTATGGAAACTACATGGACTTATTATGACTCATGTGAAGTTCATCATGTTTCTACAAAGGCTGGAGTGGATGCATTTATGTTTGCTGAGAAAGAATACCCACTCAGAGCTGGAACTCTCACAGTGATGTTGTCTACAAGCATAAGAGTTCATGAAGATACTGAAAAAGTTAGAGAACTGATAAGAAAGATTCAAGTTCAGTGTTCAAGAGCAGTTGAAGAATTAAGGAGAAAGAAGTGAAGTGTTTGGAAGAATTCCCAAATCCTAAGACTTTATGCAGATTGAAGAAACTTATTGATTTGCAGAGAAATCTTAAGTTTAGGGGAGGATTGTTGGGAATAAAGCTAACAGTTACCACTGATAGGCTTGTGGAAGACACTGCTGAAGAATGCACTAGCAGTGGAAACTCATTACCACTGCTAGTACATATTATTACCACTGCTTACTAGATAACTGTTATGTATTCGTGTATAGATAAGTATAGAATAGATCTTGTGAATATTCTATTTAGATAGCATTATACTTATCTTGTAAAGGACTCCTTGTGCTATAAAAGGAGATCCTAGGTCATGATCATAGGTACGAATTATTCTAGAGAGCTTCAAGGTGTAACCCTAGTGATAGCTAAGATCACTCGTATTATTATCATTAATAATATTGAAGCTTTGTGTTACATACAACTATACTCACTCACAATACATCATATAAACTGTCTTCTAAGTGTTGTTAAGTAAATTCCGCGTGCTTAATAATATTACTCAAAGTATCAACAACACAAGGTGTGTGTTTAGATCCATCAAATTGAAATATGATAGCCTGTGTTTGGATGTTCCTTAATGGATTTGAACAAAGGTGAGAGTATCCGCTACATCATAGCGGGGCAAGTTTGCTATATTTACAGCCCTTACTTATTGATGACTGATCTACATTCTCAGATGATGACATTGAATGATTTGAGGATGCTGGAAAGCCATGGGAGATGTGTTTTCTTTTTTCAGTTATTAACAATAGCTTGATTAAAAAAAAGGGTAAAAAATCTGAATTTTCAGATTACGATTTGTTAGCCAACAAATGTTCTTGAAGTTGATGTGTTTATGATAAAACTTTATGGATCTAAGCATACTCTGTCATTGGTAAAATGGTTTTACCAAAGCAACGTGATGGTTATTTATGTTGTACATAAGTTGTCCGAGTATAACCGATGAAANTTTCTTTTTTCAGTTATTAACAATAGCTTGATTAAAAAAAAGGGTAAAAAATCTGAATTTTCAGATTACGATTTGTTAGCCAACAAATGTTCTTGAAGTTGATGTGTTTATGATAAAACTTTATGGATCTAAGCATACTCTGTCATTGGTAAAATGGTTTTACCAAAGCAACGTGATGGTTATTTATGTTGTACATAAGTTGTCCGAGTATAACCGATGAAAGATTGAGAATCACTATATCTTGGCGAGGTATCTATGCTGATGTAGCCATGACGAGTTTTCCTTCTTTTTCTTATCGATTCCATTTCGTCCTATCATACCAACCAAACATTATTAATAACGGTAATGAATCATTTCATTACATAATTTATTTCATTACATCATTTATTCCATTCATTTGGCATTTCATTTCGTCTATCAAACGAACCCTAACTGTCTTACCTGCATCACATATGTTTTTACTGAATGTAAACATTTGCATTTCTCTAATAAGAAGTATACACATTTTTTTATTTATAGGGGTAATTGAATGAATAAAAATGTATCTAAATTAAATAATTAACTTTATATAAATATACATATTTGTAGTTAAATTACATGACCAAAATTTATAATGAACTCGAGACTTTTGTTTAGCCTTCATTAGGATCCCATTTTCAATTCTCACACATGTCCTCGAAAAGCTTGAGAACGGCCATGCTTTTGGTATAACCTTTAAGCAACAAAGTTGATGTTATAGTATTTGTATATTGTAATGAGCATTTCGTTAATCTAAAACAACCAAGAAATAAAAAATATGACATCTCCTCTAGTCCAGTTCCATTTCATCAACGTCATTTTCACTTTTAATTGCCGGAATGATCCTAAATGAGAAGTTGTTTTCAGAACAAGCTCTTTGTCATAATTCTAAATTTCCAGGTCAATTCCTTAGTCCCGACATTTCCTATTCATTGAATTTCAATTCAACATTTCACGTAAACAGGGTTTACGGGTATTCATTTGACGAGACCGGGTAGGTTAAGTCACATTGTCATTCATCGTACATTTCATAGGCTAGGGTTAGTCTACATTGCATCACGACATCATTTGCATTCTATTCCACTCGTAGATATATATTTTCAAGTTACACTTATTTATTTAATTGTATATAAATAATAAGACAAGTTATTAGTTTTTAACCTAATGTACCAAACAAATTCCACTAGGACACTAATATATTTTTATATTAGTTATTTTTCCACTAAGGTTATAAAACTATATATTATTTATTTTTGGTGGTTAACCAAATAATAAACCTTTACTTGAACTTATATACATAATAAATTGTATTAACAAAGAGATACCTATCAAAATACCTAATGTTTATGAAAATTATATTTTTATAATTTTTACAACTTTGTTATATCCCGGTTAGTCGCGTTATATTTTATTTTTAATTAACCCGGTACCCGATAACGCTAAAAATATAAAACTATGCACTAAACGGTACCCCGTAAAATCAAGAGGTACAAAAGTATGACAAGCCTACTACCTCCTCATGAGGTGGCCGGCCAAGGGTCCTTTGGGACACATGGGACTCCCAAAATATCCCAACTACACTTCCACTATCTCATAACTTACTACTAACTCTTGCATGCATAGAAACATAGATCAAAATTTTTCTCTCTTCCTCTTGCTTGCTCCTCTTGCTCATTCCATATCAAAAGACCAAGGGTGATCAAGTTTTTCAAGTACCAAGTATTTTACAAGACTTAGAATACATCCATTACAAGGTTTTGCAATATAAACCTATGGATTGTTAGGTTTTCTTCATAAAAGTTATAGGTTTTCAAGTAAGTTCATCACCAATTTTTATAAGTTCTACCACAATTTCCTTGCTAGGTTTATGTACAATTATTATTTTTGAACTTGCACATGGAAAGTCTATACCACAAAACTTAAGTTGTTATCATTTTATGTGTAAAAATGGATTCCTTATGAAACCTTGGTGAAATGATTGAAGTGATGATGTTAGGGAACCGATGACACCTTAAGAAGGTGTATGGTAGATTAAGGGATGAGTTGATGTTGTTAGTAGTGGATTTGGACCTGTACAAACTAGGTAAAATCATTTTTGGAACCATATGTTAACCTTCTGTCCCTGTTTTAAAAACTGGAAAAATTCAGTGAGCTTTGATAAATTTTGGACTCAAGATATTGAAAATACATCCTTAGACGAAACTATGGCCTTTTGAATCGCTAAAAACGGACTTATAACGAAAAAATTATGCCAAAAACAAAATGCTACTAGACTTATACATTTTCCGGAAATTTGTTTGCTAATGTACGAATTTACTTGGCCAAAAACGAGTCTTAGACCTTTTCAAAACTTGCCAAAATATTGAAAATATGTTAGTATACCTTTTTACCTTTTCGGGGATATAAAGAACTTGAGAATCGGCCTTATAACGAATTAGTTTTGATTTTTCGAAAGTTATTATTTTCACTAATAAACCACCAGCACTAATAAACCACCTAGAAACACCCATGTTGAGAGCTATTTTCCCGTCAATTGACTCAGTTTTGGAGTTTTGGACTCCAAGGAACAAAAGTTAGAGCACCTGGCCTAGTTTTCAAATCAAAAAGCCGTTTGTCATTTGGACTTAAAATGAGTAATCTACAGCTATCCAAACATTCATAAAAACTGCCCAGAAATGGCAGCTTTAGCCTAAAAACACCATACTTCTCGACCATTTAGCATAAAATCTAGACACTTTGAGCAAAACTTCACTCCTGAACATATTGAGGTTTGGTGCTAAGCTTTCCAAAAATACCAATTGTACTTCCTAACTCTCAATATTCACTGTTTTACAACTAGTTTTCCGAAGTCATTTTTAACCGTATTTCAAAAATTACTGTGTGTTATATTTTACGTCTAAAACCTATATTTCACTATATTTCACTATATAACTATTGTATAACATTATTAGACTATATGAACATGTAATATTCATTATGACCTTATACGAAGATATAAATTATATTTTCGACAACAATACATATTTTGAATACAAAACGAGTGGTATAGATTATAAGTGCAAGGGCATACATAAACCCATTTCATTCTAAATTAGATTACTTGCATTCATTTTAGGTTGCGATTAGGAGATTGCACCTCATTTCTTCAGCTCATACATTCCCGTTTGTACCATTCCTTGAGGTGAGTTTTCATAGCCCCGTATGCATTCTTTTATTGTTTTTCAAATCCCACGGGGGAGAATACATTGTTCCATTTTTGTACGGACCTAAGTATACAAATCCAAGTACAATGCTTAAGTTACCACATTGCCTATGAAAGTTCCCCTATTATCATGAACCGTTAATTGTATTTAAGCGAGAGTGAGTGGATAGATCTATTGAGGGTGACGCCTCCATCCGTGTTAGGGTTACCAACAGTCAAGCGGATGCATTCCATTTTTATTCATATTAGAGTGTCTGGCAAAACACTCTTTAGGGGCATTACATACAGTCAAGCTTCGGGGTCATGAGCTTAAGGGCTATTATACTATTTTTCATTTATCATGTGACGGGTAGTCATACATATATACTTATGGTTTCCGTATAACATTCATTTTTATAAACCTATGATTTCTCACCAACATATTGTTGACGTTTTTAGCAATGTATTTTCAGGTAACTAATGTAACAACATGTGACATGCATTGGACCAACATGGAGTCGAGGGTCGACGCGTCTCACTGTTTTATTTCAATGCACTTATGAATCGTTTGATCTTGTTGTTTTTATTTTCAATAAATGTGTAAAACTACTTGGGACCTATGTTGTAAACTTTTATGTTTTAAATAAAATGATCAAACGTTGTATTTACAAAATGACACTTTAGATCGTTCAATGTAACCTTGTATGAGATGCCATGATCGTTACACCCGGGAATTCAATTCCGCTGCCATTTTACAGGTAAATTCAGGGTGTGACAGATTACCTGCAAGAGAGTTAGTATCCATTCCTGCAAACACTGGCTCATAATTCATGGTATTGGTTAGCATATCAATATCAAATAACCATTCTGGTCCAGTTCCTGCACTATTGGTTTTATTCTCATCAAACTCAATATTCAGGTTTTCTTCCACAAATCTAGTTCTTTTATTGTATACTCTATAAGCTTTACTATTAACAGAGTATCCAACAAAGTAACCTTCATCAGCCTTTTCATCAAACTTGCCTAATTGGTCTTTGGTATTTAAGATGGTAATAGGACACCCAAATGGTCTAAAAAATGCTATCATTGGCTTTTTACCATGAAATAATTCATAAGGGGTCTTATTATGAGGCTTAACTACCTTGCTCCTATTTTGCACAAAGCAGGCAGTGTTCACTGCTTCAGCCCAAAAAGGTATAGGTAATTTTGAATCTGACAACATAGTCCTAGCAGCCTCAATCAATGTCCTATTTCTCCTCTCAGCTACACCATTTTGTTGAGGAGTTCTAGCAACACTGTACTGTCTTAAAATACCCTTACCCACATAGAACTGATTCATTGTATGATTCTTAAACTCAGTTCCATTGTCACACCTTATTATCTTAACCTTGTGATTTATTAGGTTTTTTATTCTAGTTATGAACTCCTTAAGAATTTCAGGTGTTTCATCTTTAGTAGCTAGAAAGAATACCCAAGTAAACCTACTATAATCATCTGTGATAACTAGGCAAAATTGCTTCTTATTCAGACTTTTTACAAAAACAGGTCCAAATAAATCCATATGAAGCAAATGCAAAGGCTTATCAATAGTGTTCACAAC
>LBNU01013307.1:90133-130307 GCA_014162995.1 Artemisia annua
ATTTCTCCATCCTGTATGTTTAACCTATCAACGTACTCAATCTCACATTCTTTCATATAGTCAAGTTTCCTTTCAACATTTTCAATGCCTACTTTATAACCTATGTGATCAAGTCTCAGAAACTCAACTTCTTTTATCAAACTCTCATTCCTAGCCTTAAGTTCTTCTATAGTGTCAGCACATGATTTAAAAGAACAAGAAGATTCATTAGATTCATGTGATACCTCAGAATATGAGCCAGATGATGAAGAAGCATAAGCCATTAGAGCAAAGTTATGCCCTGTTGTTGTCACTGCAAGCAGGCCATGGTTTGGTTCTTCTTGTGCCAAGTCACTCCAGTCATAATCTCCTAAACCATCACAAGACACCAAAGTAGTAGATGGCTTTCACCCTTCTGCAGCCTTCTTGGTTGTGTCAACATTCTTCTTGGGAGCTCTGCATTCTCTAGCAAAATGTCCTTTCCTATTGCAGTTGAAGCACTCCATCTCTGACTTGTCAAAACCCATGTTTCCCTGTGGATTATACTTAAGTTTCCTTCCAGTTCTTTTCAAGAACTTTCTTGCCCTTAAAGTCAGTATAGCCATTTGCCACTTCATATCAATTTCTTCCAGATCATCAGAATCAATGTGATCAGCATCTTGGTTTAGAACTTGAGTAGCTGTGGTGAGATCAGCCAAGAATGCACAAAGAGCAGCATCACTTGCAGTGTCCAAGTTATTAGAACTAGCAACAGAGATACTAGTGCTAACAGTAGAGACTCCATAAGCAGCAGAGTGACCCTCTGATGAAGTATTGCCTTTGGTAGAAACAAAAGCAATATTTTGAGCTGCTGATGATGAAGTAGACGAATTTGATGCACCCTTCAACTCAGTTTCATAAGCCTTCAAGTTGTTGTATAGATCATCCAAGCTCATTGTATCAAAATCAGCTTTGTTTCTCCACACAACAGTTTGCATGCTCCATTCAGGTGACAGGCTTCTAATAAATTTGAGATTTGTATCTTCTTGAGGGACAATGTATCCAAGAAGCTTTAAATGACTTACAAGCTTTTGGAGTCTGTTGTAAGTACCATCAAGATTTTCTCCACTGATAGCAGTGAAGTTCTCAAATTGATGCTTCAAAGCATTTTTCCTAGCCTTCTTAGTGGCATCATTGCCACCAAATCTTGTTTCAATAGCTTCCATAAGCTCCTTAGCAGTATCAATGGGTTCAAAGTCAACCTGAAATTCATTGGGTAATCCCATCAGGAGAATACTATGAGCTTTTATCTCCAGTTTCATGAGATCATCAGCTTCCTTTCCCTTGATTCCAACTTCCTTGCCATCAACAGTCACTGAAGTTTTAGTACCCTTGACAATAGCATCCCACATCTTGTAGTCAATCATCCGGATGTATTGCCTCATCCTCATCTTCCATATCTCATACTCACCTTGCTTCAGCATAGGAACCTTGGAGGCAGTAACCATATGAGTTTCATCACCCATTGCTTTAGATGTGTTAACAGACAAAACTTGAGAGAATGTTTGAGTTCTTCTTGATCACAGCTTCTAGATCACAAGCTCTGATACCACTTGTTGATCCCAGTTGAGCAATTGATCTAGTATTATTATCTTAGATGAACCAAGACAATAATGTATAGAAGCTGACTTGTTACAAACTTAATCAATACGCGGAATTTATTGATTAACTTAAGAGGAACACAAACACAATTATATCACCAATTAAACACTTCAATATATTGAATACGAGCACCCTGAATACTGCTAGGGTTTTGCAACCTTGAAGTGAATACAATGCTAGAATAATTCGTACTCTAGTCTAACCCTAGGATCTCCTTTTTTACACCAAGGAACCCTACAGGCTTACAAACAACTTCCTACCCAAGACTATGATCTTCTAACATTATAGAATATTACATAATATCTATACTATAAATACAAATATTCATACATAATCTTATCACACAAGCAGCAGAGTCTCAGCAGTATTCTTCCAGCAGTAGAGTCTCAGCAGTAGTCTTGTCTAGCAGTAGAGCTTTTACACTTAGCAGTAGACTTGACTAGCTAGCAGCAGTGTAGCATCCAGAAGTAGAGTTACTTCAAAACCCAACACATGGTACCAAACTAATCAGTTGGCATATGAGGAAAAAATTAAGGTTTTAACAAGAGATTTAGAAAATACTTCAAATTTATTAAAATACTCTGAAAGTGTGAATGATAAGGTGTCATTAGAAAAACAGGATTTGCAATCTAAGCTAGAAAGTAAAGTGGCCAGGTGTAATCAATGGCAAGAATCACCTAAAAACTTGGCCAAATTGATTGATAGCTCTATGTCTGTGAAAACTAAGATAGGGTTGGGATTTAAGGACTATGTAGGGCCAAATGAAGTGTATGATCCAGTGATGTCTAGTATTTTTGACCCTACTCCTGAAAATTTTCAAATTCCTGTTAAATATGTTAAAGAAGGAGGAATGAATGCTGTTTCTCCACCCATAACAGGAAAATTTATACGTAGTCCTACCCACACATACTTGGATGAATCACACATGACCTATGGCAAAAAGTCAATTGACTTACCTGACACTGATTGTGAATCTATTGACTTTGTCTCTTGTTCTTACAGTGACAAGTCTTCAGAGACCAAGAGCAATGCCTTTGCCTCATGTGATTCAAATGACAAGTCTACCACACCTATGTCTTGTGACTTCTCCTCAAGAGTAGCTGATGATGAATCCATTTCAAAGACAGCTTCTTTTTAAGACATTTTATTTCATTCTGTTAAAAACAATTATGTTTCTAGTTTTGGTTGTGATAAGTTTGTGTGTAATAACAGAAGTCCTGTTAAGAACAAATCCTTTACGAAGAAATCTTGTTTGGTTTGTGGAAGTTTCTCCCATCTTATTAAAGATTGTGATTTTTATGAGCAAAGGATGGGTGCATATAATTGCCAGCAGGAATCTAGACCATTATGGAATAATGTTGACAAAATCCCCCATTTGTTCCTAAAGCAGCACATGTGAGGTCTGGCAGAGCCGCTTTTCCTGCTGGTAAACCAGTTTCTGCTGGTTAACCAGTTCCTGCTGGTAAACCAGTTTCTGCTGGTAACTCTTTTCCTGCCGGTAGGAGGAAATTCTCTCTAGTTTCTGCTGGTTGGAGAAAAAGTGTTGCTAGACCAATGACCTGACCTACTAGCTCTTACTTTCAGTATTACTATAGGCTTTTTTCTTGTGACTCAATG
Source organism: Artemisia annua (assembly GCA_014162995.1). Taxonomy (NCBI): domain Eukaryota; kingdom Viridiplantae; phylum Streptophyta; class Magnoliopsida; order Asterales; family Asteraceae; genus Artemisia; species Artemisia annua. Next base: position 93,371 of record LBNU01013307.1, read on the forward strand.
AATATGGGGGTGAAAGATGGGAAACTGCTGTTAAGTCCTCAGCAGGTTGTTCTTGGAAAAATAATAGACCATATGTGAGACAGGGATGCAAGAACAATGGTGGATCTCATCAATATACATGGTTTAATATTCATTGATCCATAAGGCAGGCCCAAGTCCGTCATGGCTTGGGTCTCCCATGTATACTAATGTTGTTGTATTTCTTCTGTTGTAGGGTAATCCTCATAAGAATAAAGATTTAGGTGTAACACCTCCATTTTCACAGTTCTCAGCGGATTTGGGGTTGGGGTATTACTTCTTGGAATCATAGTCACAATAATAGAAAACGACTCGAAAAGAGACGTTTTTATAAATATGTTACCATTCATTAAAATATCAGATTTTTTATTTAATAATAGGTCCTGTAAATCTAAGTGTGAAATAGTATTTGAATGATAACAGGGTTGAAAGTCCTCCAAGTTCAGTGCCGCTCCATGCCATAGTTCCGTAGCAGCCATATACCTAGGATACATGCTTAAAAGTCAACACTAGGTGTTGAGTGAGAGTCATAGGTTTAAGTGATCGTGAATACAAGTTCCACAGGGTTCAGTTGTTACACCCTTCAAGGAAAGTGTAGAGTTTGTGATAATTGCAATGCATATACAATTATCAAGAGTGGGTTATTGCACTAAGCTCATGAAACACACGTTAACAGTCCAGATCATGGGTTCTGCAGACCAAACCATGATGGGACGGGAAAGATAACTTGCCAAAGTTAATCCTTCAGAAGGTTCAAATATAATACTTATTGGTACCCCCAGAGAGTGGCAAACCAACGGGAGTTGTCAAACTCCAATAGATCTATCAATTATATTCGCGTTCACTCGCAATGATTAGATTCATGAATTTAGTTGTAGTGGTGGCAAGTAGTTTACTCGTGCAATAACCAAAGAAAAAGACTTGTATTCGATTTAAAGAAAGTAGTAAGCATGTATCCTCCTCACAGGGTTTGTAAAGTATTTAGAAAGAGTGAGGCTACGAAAACTCACCTGGGCTTAGGGAAATCTGATTGATGTAAAAGTGACTAGGAGACTAGACTGCCTACTCACGTATCCTAGGGTTTGTTATAGGTGTGGGTGTATGTCAAGCTCTAGTTGTATTTACTAAGTTTCTCAATTAATCATTCTTAGTGTTTCTAAATTTAGATATAACATAACACCGTTCGGGCCATCATAATTCAGAATTACATACTCCTCACATAATACTGTTATTGAACATAATACCGTTTGGGCCATCATAATTCAAAAGTATATAATCCTCACATGAAGCTCCCTAGTATTGTGTCATGTTGTTAAGTATTTAGGTTATAGATATAAAATATCACCGTTCGGGCCATCATAATCCAGAGGTCATGTAGTAAACGTTTGAGGAGCCAGGGCACTTTAAATCGTTAACCCAACAAACTCATCAAAACGAATACCCAAATGAAACCCCTCACATGAAGCTCCCTACTATTGTGTTATGTTGTTAAGTAAAGGATAGTTTTTAGTTTTATATGAAAATACTTTCACTTTATACCCTTATACTTTATATATTTACAAAATCTACCCTAGACTTATAAACTTATATCATTTAGACTTTTAACTATCTAGGCTTTTCACAATTAGTCCCTATACTTATATATTTTTGGAAAATGACATTAATGACCCTTGGACTTATAAGTTTTTAAAATTTACCATTTATACCCTTAACTTTATAACTTTTGCAAAACTAGTCCTTATAAGTTTATAACTATTTTACTTTTTATCCTAAGGTTATATAACTTTGCAAAAAGGATCCGTGTACTTAATACTTCTATGAAATGTCAAAAACAGTCTCTAGACTTAATATTTTCAGAAAGTTACCATATATACCCCTATGCATGGAAACTTTGCAAAACTAGTCCTAATTCCCTGCAAATTATATTTTTATGAAACAAAAAGGTTTCCTAGCTTATGGTTAACTAATATTAGCTTATCTAAATTGTCTAAACTAGCTTATAGCTTATGGTAAGGGCTTATAGTATATACTTAGCAACTAGTTCATAATTAGGGTTTTAAAATGAAAAGTCCTAAAGGAAAATGATCAAGGCTTAGGAAAAGGTTCTAAGGCATCATAATACTAACCTAGTACTGTAATAAAGCTAATAGAATAAGTATATAAGGCTTACGTGACCAGAAATGGCTTAACGTGGGTTTAGGGTTTTCTAGGTGCAAAAATGACACGACAAACCTTCAAGGCTTATACCACTAGACTTCTAGGGCTACAAGGGACTTAGTACTACCACTAGGACCAGAACATGTGAGGTGAAAAGAAGTGAAGAGGTGTGATTTGAAATGAAAGGGTACGAGCCCTTTTATAGGGTCGCGAATGGTTTAGGTATCAAATGGGGTGATGTGGTGTCGAGGAGGGGGAGGGATGACTACTACCAGCTATAAGGTGACTAATACAAGCTACTACGATGACTATTGAAGGCTATGGAGGTCTAGGATGTGGTGTGTGGTTGTGGTGGTGCCGCGGCTCAACAAGGCCACAAGTAGGCGATCCACCTACTTGTAAGCAACTTAAGAGGTTCTAGGTAGGGTGCTTAAAGGTGCTAGGGTGCTAGGATATTTAGTTGAGGTGCTTGAGGTGCTTAAGTTTAGGTTAGGGTTAAGTTGTGTTTAGTTATATCCTAATTTTACTTAGTGAGAGATTAGGGTTTATGTTAGGAACACATTTCACGTATTATCAAGTGTCGGTCATAGTTTATGTAATAGGTTGCTTAATATCAAGGCTTATATGTTAGTTATTATGTCTAGGCTTATGAAGTAAGCCCATGGGCCTAGGCCTTTTAGTTTTGAATAAGAAAGGAAGGAAGCCCTAGCTTCCTCTCCTATAAATACTATGTAAAACCTCATTTGAGGTTGTTGGTTCAATGTGATTTCATCTTCTCTTTTACACATAGTTCCTTCCATCCTCTCCTTTCTCTCTATTTCTTTCTCTAGCTTTCTCTCTCTAAAATATACTTGTGTATTCAAAAACTTAGGACCTAAGAAGTGGTATCAGAGCCAAGGTTTTATTTTATGGTTGATTTGTGGTCCAATCTTGTCAAAAACGACACCTTTTAAACTATTTTAACAAGGTTTTCACTATTTTCCCTATTCTTTTGGTTATAACAGTTTACTTGTGTATCCAAAATTGTCAAAAAAAGTCATTTGCTTGGTCTTAAAAGCTTCATATGTCTGTTTTTTTATGGTCTATATGTCCATGGTTAACAGATCTATATTAGTGGTTATATTACTTTGGTATGTAACATAAATTTCGTGACTTGTTTTGTACCAAACGTGAATCTGTGGTTGAAAGTTGGTCTGAAACATGCTCGAAAATCAATATTGGGTTGAATATTGGCATGAACCTCATCGGAAACTGGATTAATCGCCGGAAAAATCGGAACTTCTTGTATAAGAAGTTCTCGAGAGGTACTTGTTATCGAGAACAGACTAGTTGTCGAGAACCCAATACCCTAAACTATCAAAATCACATTCTCGAAAACAGGGTTCTCGATAACATGAATCAAGTTCTCGACAATCTTGTTCTCGATAACTCAGGTTTTCGATAAAACATGTTCTCGATAACCGTGTTCTCGATAAATCACTTCTCGATAAGTGTCAAAATTATCGAGAACTTTACAGAAGTATAAGATGAAGAGAAGCAGTTGACCAAACCAAAGATACATATACTCTTGTGACTTCAGTTTTGTGACATCATAAGTCACAAGTCATAACCAAAAACGAAGAAAAAAATTAAAACATGAATGCTGATTATACATAGTTACAACCACAATCATAACCTGTCCAAATACCAACAACAAATCCACTTCTATCCTAAATCCCATCTCCAACAACAAACAAATGAAACCACATCATCTCCCCAAGCAATATCAGAACTTTAAATAGAATGAACAATCATAAGATCTTAGTCTTACTATGACTCGTATCTAGTATGGATATCAAGATCTTTTAGATCTCTGCGAATCAAACAGTAATACCATCATAGATCTATCTATCGAAGCAATGCTTCTTTCAATATCCGAATAAGAAAGAAAGGTTTATAACAATTATTTTATCAACTTTCATTGATTCGTTTAAAGAAAAAGAGAAACAACATTGATGAACCTACCCGAGACCCATCGAGGATCTTGAAGCCTCTTGAAGACTCATATTGTGCTCAAACTGTTTTAATTTAACCATGGAAGACGATTGGTGGTCATGTGGGATGGTGGTAGTTGCATTGTTGCTTGGGCTTGTATATTGAAGGAGGTGTAAGCTTGATTTTTGATGATGAAGAAGCTGAGTGAGATTTGGGAGAGTTATGTTGGATGCGTTTGTTTTTTAGGAGATAGAGATGGGGGCGGATGTAAGAGTTATTAGGGTTAAAGTATACAAAAAAAATTAGGGTACTTTGGGTTATAACGTGAGATTTTCGGATCGGGTCTCCCTAATTTTTCTTGGACCGGGTATTTCACCAATTTGGACTTGATGGGCCGATTATTACTAAACTGGGCTGACAAATTATTATACAAAATTTTGGGCAGTTGTGTGATATTATGGTTACTCATCATTATTCCGAAAATTTGTCCAAGTTATGTGTGTTTGAGTTTAAATTTGATAATACAAATTTTTTGGTATAACGTTTGACAAACGGAATGGTATTTTGGTTACGAATTTTCACGGGGATACATTTTTTGACAAGATCGGGAAACCATTATCAAGTTCACTTAAACCGTCAAAAGGCTAGTTTTGAGCATTTAACCACAAGATGTGACTACGGCGTTAATTCATTATCATTTATTTGAGGTTGAAGTAGAATTTCACGGGTGCGTGTACTTAGTATCTGAAGATATCGGGGTTGGTTGGATGAAGATTCTCCGAGATCCTTGTTCGAGCTTTTGTCCGTACAAATGACAGAGACTTGAGTTGTCTAGTTATACCTGATGTAAGGAGTTACTTTAAAGGTAGTAATGAAATTGTAAGCTCGATCACTTTAAAGTGTCACCAAAAGATGTGGATAATTCAAGAGACGTTCATATACAATTAAGGATGGTTGGATGGGTATATGCTTTCCTACCATTATTGAAATTCTCAGTATTGATTCTTAGTCATACTATAGTGCAAGTTTAAGTCACAAGTTCGGGTTATTTTACTTCGATCTCAAGTTCATAATATTGGGTTTTCTCCATCAGTAGTCACTACAAAAAGCCGTCAGAATGATAATGGGGTCAGTAAAGAGTTAGTTGAGAGGAGTATAAAAGAGTAGAGATGTTTGTTAGCAGTTGATTCTCATGGGGCTAGTTATGGTACTTCACACTTGTTTGGTTAATAGGACATATGGGGTTACGCTGCCTCCGATTTTCATCGTTATCATAGTGTGTATGCTTCCGATTTCAAAGAAGGCATCGTGGGGGATGATAGAGTGGGTGTTCTTTGCGTTTCTTTGACTGTTGATGATTTCTTTGCGAAAACACCCATTTTCCACGAGGATCCGCATTCAGGGGGAAGAAATGTGCACATCGAGGACGCATAATAGACTCACGTGATCGAGCTTACAATTTCATTACTACCGGAATGACCTCCACAGAGATGATCAGTGGTTCAGTTTTGTGATTTTGGTGTCGTTTCGACTCTCGCGGATTGTGAAGTGCGAAGTAGCCTACATATGTGAGAATATCTTGCTGATTTCTTGCATGTTACCCCCGANAACTCCAACAACAAACAAATGAAACCACATCATCTCCCCAAGCAATATCAGAACTTTAAACAGAATGAACAATCAAAAGATCTCAGTCTTACTATGACTCGTATCTCGTATGGATATCAAGATCTTTTAGATCTCTGCGAATCAAACAGTAATACCATCGTAGATCTATCTATCGAAGCAATGCTTCTTTCAATATCCGAATAAGAAAGAAAGGTTTATAACAATTATGTTATCAACTTTCATTGATTCGTTTAAAGAAAAAGAGAAACAACATTGATGAACCTACCCGAGACCCATCGAGGATCTTGAAGCCTCTTGAAGACTCATATTGTGCTCAAACTGTTTTAATTTAACCATGGAAGACGATTGGTGGTCAAGTGGGATGGTGGTAGTTGCATTGTTGCTTGGGCTTGTATATTGAAGGAGGTGTAAGCTTGATTTTTGATGATGAAGAAGCTGAGTGAGATTTGGGAGAGTTATGTTGGATGCGTTTGTTTTTTAGGAGAAAGAGATGGGGGCGGATGTAAGAGTTATTAGGGTTAAAGTATACAAAAAAATTAGGGTACTTTGGGTTATAACGTGAGATTTTCGGATCGGGTCTCCCTAATTTTTCTTGGACCGGGTATTTCACCAATTTGGACTTGATGGGCCGATTATTACTAAACTGGGCTGACAAATTATTATACAAAATTTTGGGCAGTTGTGTGATATTATGGTTACTCATCATTATTCCGAAAATTTGTCCAAGTTATGTGTGTTTGAGTTTAAATTTGATAATACAAATTTTTTGGTATAACGTTTGACAAACGGAATGGTATTTTGGTTACGAATTTTGACGGGGATACATTTTTTGACAAGATCGGGAAACCATTATCAAGTTCACTTAAACCGTCAAAAGGCTAGTTTTGAGCATTTAACCACAAGATGTGACTACGGCGTTAATTCATTATCATTTATTTGAGGTTGAAGTAGAATTTCACGGGTGCGTGTACTTAGTATCTGAAGATATCGGGGTTGGTTGGATGAAGATTCTCTGAGATCCTTGTTCGAGCTTTTGTCCGTACAAATGACAGAGACTTGAGTTGTCTAGTTATATCTGATGTAAGGAGTTACGTTGTAGTGCTCACAGAGTATAACTATCACTTTAAAGGAGTTATGTTGTAGTGCTCAAGTGTCACCAAAAGATGTGGATAATTCAAGAGACGTTCATATACAATTAAGGATGGTTGGATGGGTATATGCTTTCCTACCATTATTGAAATTCTCAGTATTGATTCTTAGTCATACTATAGTTCAAGTTTAAGTCACAAGTTCGGGTTATTTTACTTCGATCTCAAGTTCATAATATTGGGTTTTCTCCATCAGTAGTCACTACAAAAAGCCGTCAGAATGATAATGGGGTCAGTAAAGAGTTAGTTGAGAGGAGTATAAAAGAGTAGAGATGTTTGTTAGCAGTTGATTCTCATGGGGCTAGTTATGGTACTTCACACTTGTTTGGTTAATTGGACATATGGGGTTACGCTGCCTCCGATTTTCATCGTTATCATAGTGTGTATGCTTCCGATTTCAAAGAAGGCATCGTGGGGGATGATAGAGTGGGTGTTCTTTGCGTTTCTTTGACTGTTGATGATTTCTTTGTGAAAACACCCATTTTCCACGAGGATCCGCATTCAGGGGGAAGAAATGTGCACATCGAGGACGCATAATAGACTCACGTGATCGAGCTTACAATTTCATTACTACCGGAATGACCTCCACAGAGATGATCAGTGGTTCAGTTTTGTGATTTTGGTGTCGTTTCGACTCTCGCGGATTGTGAAGTGCGAAGTAGCCTACATATGTGAGAATATCTTGCTGATTTCTTGCATGTTACCCCGGAACAGAGCTTCCGCGTTGAGTATAACCGTGATAAAGTAACTACTTAGATTTGCTTGGTGTGGTTTACGGTGTCATCTACAAATTCCACTACATACTCAAAACTTCAAAAGTTAGAAGACATGTTAACTACATCAAAGTTTCGAAAATGCTGAAGATGGATGTCAGTTTGGGGGAAGCTAATTCAGAAACTTCGCCAAAAAGAAGCGTACGAAGAAGTCGCTAAAGACATGCAACATGAATTGGGGGGTAGTTAATCCAGTTTATGCAAATTACATCATTTGACTACAAGTGAAGAAAAAGTTCCCAAGCCGAGGTACAAAATGAAGACAAAGAGCGTCAACTGTAGTCATCCTCATCACTTGAAGAGCCGATGAAGACCTTTCTTTATTTGTATTTGTACTTGTAGGAAATGTTGTAAGTAATCCCTTATGTCGCCCATTGGGGGAAGATTGTTAGGAATCATCCTAACACGTAAATGGAACGACATTTACGGGATTACATTAGCTATCTTGTTAAGCCAAAACACATGGACTAGTTATGTAATATTGCAATAGTTTAGCTTGTGTTAGGCTTTATATACCCCTCCATACTTCCATGGAGGGGTGAGACTCTGTGTGTGTAAACTTTACCTTTCATCTTTATCAATAAAACAAACATCTTTCCCTTCTCTCTCTACTTTCTCTCACTAACCATGGATATCTTATTCTTCCATATTACCCGACCTCCCGAATCCACAGATCAACTCAAAACTACAATCCTAACAGTTTTGCTTAGGGTTTAGTTCCTAGATTAGGGTCCTATGAGTGTTGAGTGGCTAATATTAAGTCCTAATAAGCTTATACTAAGTGGCGGTAACTTATGGTAATGATTTGGGATAGTTTAGACCTAGTTTCGGGAAGTTGTGACCTAGTTAGGGTTTTGTGCTTAAGAGACTTGTACCTAAGCTCTAACAGGTTGTACTAGGGTCTTGGGGTGCTAAGATATCCTATTGTTGCTAAGGTAACTCATACATAAGCCTTGAATACTTCCAAACTAGTTTAGATAAGCAATTAGGGTTTTGTAAACACATAGGCCTAATTAGGGTTTGATTATGGTTTATTGTTGTGTTGTGATGGATTTAGTGTGTTAGAATAATAGATTACTTGTTGTGGTAGTGTTGTGATTTTATGCTTTACATACCAGGAGTTTATAGGATTTGAGTGTAGAGATATTTGGCTTGTGTAGATACGTGAGCAGGTCTAGAGAGTCATGCAAGTAGTGAATAGCACATAAAAAGTAAAAATTTACCTATGAAATACATGATATAGGTATTTATAATGGGAATCATAGTGGTGAGATTTTGTGGGTGGTTACATTAGGTATAGTTGATAGTGCTTGTTCTAGAAGCATGACAGGGAACAAAGAAAGGTTGACTAATTTTGTGCCAATTAAAGGTGGCACTGTGACTTTTGGAGGAGGAGATGGCAAGATAACTGGGAAAGGAAGCATCAAGACTTCCAAGCTGGACTTTGAAAATGTATATTATGCGAAGGAACTACAAAACTTTAATCTGTTCTCTGTTTCCCAAATTTGTGACAAAAAGAACAGTGTTCTCTTCACTAAGACTGACTGTCTTGTGCTTTCTAAAGACTTCAAGTTGCCTGATGATATTCAAGTTCTACTTAAAGTCCCAAAAAGTCACAATCATTCCAGCTTCAACTTAAATGATCTCCAGCCTGAAGGTGATTTAGCTTGCTTGGTAGCAAAAGCATCCTTGGATGAATCTACTAAATGACATAGGAGGATGGCTCATGTAAACTTCAAAAACATCAACAAGCTGGCTAAGCATGGATTGATCAAAGGGCTTCCCTCCAAACTCTTCACTAATGAGCATAATTGTGTTGTCTGTGTTAGGTCACCATATTGTAAACACAAGTATATATTTTGGTAGAAACAAGATGAGAATAAAGATTGGTTGATTAAATCAATATGAAAGATGAGAGTGCAAGAGTTTCCTTAAGATAATGAAATAACCAACAATTGTTATGTTTACATGGGCTTAGTATTTATAGGCAAGGTCTAAGGCAACACTCCCTTCCCTTCCTATCTAGCAAAACGTAGGCTTTAGAGGCCCATTGGACACTAACATAACTTAATACATAAACATAAGTAAGATAAATAAACTAGCAACCTATTACATATTGTTGATATGACCGAGTCTTGAGAGATTACGTAAAACATGATCCTAACAATCTTCCCCTAAGGGTCGGTCATGAAGACTAATATGGTTGCTCGACGTCTTTTACTTTGTCTTTAAACTTTGGATTTCACGGCTTTAGACGTCTTCAAAAAATTCGTTAGCAAAATGATTCATCGTTCTTTGTTCTTTATCTTTGATGATTTGATAGTGATCAAGTGATGTCGTAGTCTGCCATTCGTCACATTCTTAGTCTCCAGTGGATCTGCGCCTTTCCAACATGCTCATACATCTTTGACATTGATGCTTACATTCTTTCGTAGCTCTTATTTCTTTGTTGAAGATTCTTTGTGTTGACGTAGAATCCTTCTTTGAATGTTGCTTAGCATTGGATCATTGTCTTTTCACTTTGTAAATTCTTTCATTCGACGTAGAATCTTTCTTTGACTAATATGATGCATTGATCTTTGATGAGAGCTTTCATAGTTGTTGAGATGTAAGTATGAGCATGTGGACTTTGGTGTTCAAGATGGTAGTTGTACCTGCATTGAAACAATTAGCAATAATACGTCCGGTACATACAGGTTTGGAATTAGAATTTGTCGACAGCATAGTGTGACGTCTCCTTCTAATCCTTACCAAGGCTGTTCCTAATCGGATACCCCCTAGAGGGCTTACACAGACATACATAAGTACACCCACGATAAGGTGAGTCGCTGGAGATCACCCCACGACTGTAGACCGTTTGGAACCATCATAAACACTAAGCATAATCCACAAGGAATCACCGAAGTGACCTGCTGTCAGGGCTGTTTGATGTTGACCCTAGCAGGATTTCCGTTCAATCATTCGAGAAATACATAAGTAAATCCCTCATAAACGTTCAAGGCAGATTGCTAAGATCTGCGTAGGACTCGATAGTTTACACTTAGTGTCCAATGATGTAAGACACTAGTGTGGAAGTATTATGTGTTCCTAGGAGATCTTTGATGTATCTCGTGGTTCTAGACTCGATTTGTGCACAATTTGGTCGTCGGAGGTGTGGAGCAGAGTACCTCCTTTTCAATATCGACACACTCGTACTGAATGGTCAATAGATTATGCAGGGTTCTCCGTGAGAATGAAACAAGTATCTTTTGAGAGACACTTGAGTGCCTAAGAAGGTTTAGGTGCATTGCGTCACTGGGTCCACGACGTCTTTATCTTCAATACCGGTGTTGCCTTAGCAACGACCGGTAGCATATGAATTGAACCCGGTGTTTGACCTAAGGTTGAACAAGTGGAGGGCTATTTATTTTCACCCTTTTATTTACTTTTCTTTTTAATTCTTCAACCCCTTCTTTCTCCTTTCATTCCTTTCTCCTTTTATCATATCATACCTAAGGACTTCTACTTTCTAACTAATGGTGATGTCCTTGGGTAGATCCCTCCTGTTCTGGCGGATCATAGAACGGTTTTTCCTATCCTTAGTCACCTTATAACTTCATGACTATCCTATTGATGCCTTTGAACCAAATATTTGAAAAATCTCTCAAAGTGTTTATGAGTATAAAACCTTTTGTTAAAACTTTGAGGGTTTTAGATTTCTTATGAAAGACTCCCCCTCAACATATGCTTGTGAATGTTTTCAGAGATTTGCATATGCGGGAGAAGTTGGCACTTTTTGAATTGATCAACTCTTAATAGACATGTACCCGAGGGACACGTTTACGTTGCTTAGTTAAAGGGATCCATTATCAGTTTTTAGGTGATAACTAGCCCTAATAACTAACTTGAAGTTGTTAACATTCCCAAAAGGAAGTTAGACCCGTCAAAGTAAACGTCCAATAAGAGTTTCTCGAAACGGTACATTCTACTCAGATAAATCCTTTCGAATACTAACATTTGTTGTTTCGTCAATTCGTGGGTCAATTCTGAGTCGAGCTCGCACAAGATGAAACTTTTGACATCATATTTTAATCACTTTTCATTTTCTCCCCCTCAAAAATAGCATATCAAATGTTGTTTTTGTAAACTTTTTGATTAAAATATGCCCTTTTTGAGTCTTATGGGGAGAATTCAAACAAGATTTTAAAGATTTAGAACGATGGTTTTGGTCAAGTACTCCCCCTCAACAAGTGACTACTAATTGAGGTGAAATACTTGTCTTTTGAGCAGAATTGTAGAAATCATGAAAAGTTTGTTAATTCTACTCAAAAGTAAGAAGCTTTTGCTCCTTATGTGAGGATTGTAGCACTGATGCGTACCACAGGGTCCTTTAAGTACAAAGTGCGGGTTGTACACTGTTATGTGTGCACAAGCCGTAGTAATCACAAATCAATCAATATATAATGAAAATATTGAAATGTTAATACCAGAAGCTAAGTGTCACTAGCAGGCATGGCTTGACAGTCTGTAAATCGAGGATCAGGTCGTCTGAATGTCAAGACTAGGAATGATGGTCGAACACCGATGTAGCTTTCCAGTCTCTTGATCTGCTCGCGACGATACAATCTTTCTTCCACCGTATGAACAAAGTTGCGAATCATCCTTTGTGCATTCGCTTTCCACCTCGCAGTTTCACCTTTGCGTAACCTCTTCTTGTCATCAAGCAATCTTTCAACTAACCCATCACGAACTCGTTTTATCGTGTCATCACAAAATTTGTGGATCTCATCGAACCTCATGTAGTAGAGCTGATTCTTCTTGTTGAGGTAGGTGATTCCAAATGATGGTTGCTGTATAAGTGTGTACTGTGACGACTCTTGAATTTCAGGAAATGTGAGTTGTGGTTTGGTAAAGTTGAGCTTGTTCTGATAACTTTCAATGCCCAGCTGAAGATCTTCCACTCTTTCTTGAACTATTCGTCGTCTGATGTAGAGAAGTAGAGATGCAATGAAGTTGTACTGAGTTGACTTAGGGAAACGTAGCAACTTTCCTTGAACCTTTTCCATGTACATGTCTTCGATTTCATTGAGATTGAGGTCAGGGAAGTCTGCTTCACAAAATTTGTACTCCTTTTCATCTAGCCTCTTGACGATGATTTCTCGCATGAAAGTGTAGTTGAACCTACGCGACTCTAAGATTTCCATGATTGCAACAATTCGAGAGTTATGCTTCACGTTTTCACTTGACGTCAGATGCAATCTGTGAGTGTAGCCAAGTTTACGTTGATCTTGCCAGTGTTGAATTCCAATAAGAGCTTCTATGTTGTAGGCAACAACGGAGTCGCTGAAGATTGGTGTTGTTTCTTCAATGGATGGTAATTCATATCTGGCAGCAGGGACTGAGATCGTCAGTGAAGAAGCATATCTTTCTTTTGAGGTCTCATGGGCATGTTGAAGATATCTGAGATCGTTGTTGAANTACTGAGTTGACTTAGGGAAACGTAGCAACTTTCCTTGAACCTTTTCCATGTACATGTCTTCGATTTCATTGAGATTGAGGTCAGGGAAGTCTGTTTCACAAAATTTGTACTCCTTTTCATCTAGCCTCTTGACGATGATTTCTCGCATGAAAGTGTAGTTGAACCTACGCGACTCTGAGATTTCCATGATTGCAACAATTCGAGAGTTATGCTTCACGTTTTCACTTGACGTCAGATGCAATCTGTGAGTGTAGCCAAGTTTACGTTGATCTTGCCAGTGTTGAATTCCAAGAAGAGCTTCTATGTTGTAGGCAACAACGGAGTCGCTGAAGATTGGTGTTGTTTCTTCAATGGATGGTAATTCATATCTGGCAGCAGGGACTGAGATCGTCAGTGAAGAAGCATATCTTTCTTTTGAGGTCTCATGGGCATGTTGAAGATATCTGAGATCGTTGTTGAAGAAGAATCGGTAGGGAATCTTAGGCTTTTCCAAAAATCCTTGCAGAGGTAGTGGCTTTGTCCAATCGGTGAAGTAGGGCTCGTTGTGCTTTGAGTGTGCATCATAGTTGGCTTCAGGATTCTGCCAATCGAACGAACTAGATAAGGCGCAGGCAGTATTCTCCATATGATACTCGAGTTCAACTTTGTTTCCCGATCTTTTCTTATGAAAGTCAAATGCTTCACGATTGATCCTTTTGAGTTCAGCCTTAGTCAACTTATCAACTTGAAGTCCCGTCATTATACTTTGAGTATACTGCAAAGTATTTCCAGGCAGTGGTTCATCGGATTCAAGTGGAGGCTGTGACTTGATCATTTCACTCAACCAATCAGGATTCGGAGCTTCTTCGACATCTAATGGCCAGGAGAATGGTGTAGACTTCTTCTTCTTCTTTTTAGACTTTGTAGACTTTCTTTTCTCTTTGGTCTTCGATGTTGGTGATGTTCCAGCTTGAAATTCAGGAATGTGTGATTCGTGAATGGATGATGCGGGTTCTTCCTGAGTGTCAACTGGTTGAAACATGAAAGGTTCTTCTGATTGTGTTGGACCGGATCCTGAGGCTGGTGCATGCTGTTTTGTTAGTGGAGCCTTGGAAGACTTATGTGGCTTTTGTGAAGATGATGGTGCTTTTGATGTCCTTGTTTTCTTGCGTTTGGGATCGGCATCAGGATCATCGTCTTTCCTTGGTCGTTTGTGTTTACCAGCTGCTTCCTTGCATGATTCTTTAGAGGCAATGGCTTTCAACGCCTCAAACATCGTTGATTCTTCAGGAGTCTTTTCCTCTTTATCTCTGAGTTTGCAGCTAACAAGGCTTGTAGTTGCTCACTTGTAAGATCAGTTGGTGCAGGTGGAGCCATGTTGGTTCGGAGATAGAAAATTGTTGACTGAAGCATTTGTTCCATGCTGTGTTTAATCCTGGTGTACAACTCTGTGTGAATTGGTTGAAGAAGTTGTGACACTGCTGGAGTGGTGATGGCAACAAGGTTGTCGTTGAGATATTCTTCAGTGTATGACTTTATCATTCCATTCATGTCAGCTTGCAGGAGCTTGTTAACTAGAGCAGTTGACTCTTTGAGATCCTTGACTTGATTAGTCAATGTTGTGACCTGTTTTGACAACTTCTGAACTTGGCCATTTAGATCTCCATCCTGCGGTTGTGTGTCTTGCTTCTTTTTCCTTGCCATAGCAACAGCTTGCTTAATATTTTGTGATGCAGTGGTGGTGGATGAGCTTCCCTTTTTCTTGATCGATTTGCTTTTTGATGTTATCTTTGGTGGTGGTGGAGGTGAATGGTGTGATGATGATGTTGAAGATGACTCATGTTCAGATTCAGATGGAGGAGGAGTAGGATCCCTTGGNAATGAATTCTTTTTCCTTGCCATAGCAACAGCTTGCTTAATATTTTGTGATGCAGTGGTGGTGGATGAGCTTCCCTTTTTCTTGATCGATTTGCTTTTTGATGTTATCTTTGGTGGTGGTGGTGGTGGAGGTGAATGGTGTGATGATGATGTTGAAGATGACTCATGTTCAGATTCAGATGGAGGAGGAGTAGGATCCCTTGGAGGAGTACCTTTGGGAAGAGGATCCTTTGAAGATGACTGTTTTTGAAGTGATTGTGAATGTGAGACGATGTATTTTTCTGTGTTCAAGAATTCTTTGTCTTGTTGTTCATCGCTAAACAATCTTTCAGTCTCCTCACTTGCTTTCTTCTTCAGTTCTTCATCTCTTCTTACCTGATCAAGGAACTCAGGTGTGATGAACTCAGAAGGCTCATTCTCCTTTTGCAAGTCTGCAACATCTTCCTTGGTAGCTTCCGTCATCATGACATTCCCTTCTGGATCTCGTTGTTCAGTTTCAGTTTGAGTCAATGTTGTGGAAGGAGGAATCAATGTGCTGCTTGAGCCACCCTCTTGAGCCTGTAGATCGAGCGGTTGTTGATGAGGCTGTGGATGTAGGAGATTGAGGAGTGCAGCTTCTTTCAAATCTTTCCGATGCTGCTTCTCTTCTGCTCTTGGGTCGACAATGATGCTTTTGAGTCTACGTTTGTCGAGCAGTGGTTCATCAGCTGGTTCATCTTCTTCTTCATCATATGCACCACCACTAGGTTCACTGATGGTAATCCCTTTGCTTTTCCTTTGTTCTTTCTGAAGAGTTCCCTTGCTTATTTGCTTTGCCAGTTCAAGTCCGGGAAACTCCTCTTCATCATCTCCTGCTTTTGCTCTTCTTTCAAAATCTTCCTCTTCATCTGATTCAGTTCCAAACTCAGATTCAGACTCTGAAGATGAAGACAATAGTTCATCTTGAACGATTTGCTTCGGTGTGATCTTCTTACGAGGTTTAGTAGCAGGCTTTGGTGGAGACTTTGTTTGTTGTGAGATTGTGGTGCTGCTTGTGCTTCCAGTCCTGCCACCTCTCCTGCTACAAGTCTGAATTTTGACAACTGGTTCGTCTTCATCACCAGTGTATCCTACATTCCCAGCTTGAAAGGCTTTGTCGTAGATTTTGTAATTATGTGTTTTACGAATCTCGTCATCTAGGAAGTAGTCTGGAATTCTCATTCCCTTGGTCTTTGTTGTGAACTTGATGGTTTTGACAAAAGAGATCTTGTAATCTTTGTTGTATATATCTTTGGGTTCTGTAGGATCATGCATTCTCTTGAGGTAGTCAGGTGTTTTGTCGCAGAAGTATTCAATCAGCATCTTTGTGAACCTAACGAACGGAATCACATTCCTTTCACGATCGGTTTGGATGTGATGGATCATGTCGCTCATTATCGAACTAGCAAATTTGATTGGTTGCATGCTCATCATCCCCCAAAATACTTGCAGATGCTCTAGTCATGGATGTTCGTGACCAGTTTCCTGCCTGAAATGGATCTAACAATCAACATGTAGAAGGTTCTCCATAGTTGTGGTAGATATTTGACGTTGAATCTGGACAGTCTGATAAGTGGTAGTTCGTCTTGAACATCATATCCTAGATCAATGAGATAATCTAGAATTTCAAGTTCGGTTAATATGGGACAAAATTCTTTTGGTGTAGGAAGCATGAGAACAGTTCGAAGAACATCCTGGTCCACGGTGTATTCTTGACGATCTAGTTTGATAGTGAAGGATTCATCGTCCAAGTTTGCTTGTGCTGTGTGCCAGAACTGATGAATATAGAATATAGGAACTGACGTTGACTTGGTAAGCATGGACTTGCAGGGATGAGCCAGTAGAATGTCTTTAACAATCTTGCACGAATCTTCAGGAATCCGAAGTTTGTTGAAGTCAATTCGTGGATTGTTTTGGCCAATGGTGATGTTGTAGTTAGCTGGGACAACCTCTCCGAGTGCAAGTAACGGAAGAGTTTGTTCGGGGACATTTTCGGTGTGTTCATCCATTGTATTCTGTAAATGTATCATCATGAAATCAAACATCCAAATTTGTTAGTCATTAGTTCACGTTCAAGTTTGACATTCATAGACATACGAGTTGCATGTTGCAATTAACACGTGAGATGTGGTCGTATTAGCAGTTTAACACGTATATTAACCAAGACATAGTGTTCACACATTCATAACACATAGCATTATAAGTCATGTCTTAGAAATATATATATATCAAGAACACACATCCACAAGTTAATAATACATGGTTACAACACAACCAATACATAAATTCATGAGTATTCATCCGTTAGACAAGTTTTCGAAAAGATTACAACAAATGAGAATTCTAAAAAAATTCTTTAAGTGTGATCTCGAAAACATGGTCGCATGTGTTCTCGATAACCTTCATTAAGTGTGTTCTCGATAACTTTGAGCACCATGTTCTCGATAACTTTCAATAGTGAGAGTTCTCGAAAACTTTCAATAATGAAGGTTCTCGATAATTCTCAATAATGAAGGTTCTCGATAACATAATCATCCAAGGTTTTCGAAAAAAAACTCCAATGAGTGATCTCGATAAAACATGTTTACATGTCCTCGATAACCCAGGGATCTCGATAACTTTATCAAGAGATCTCGATAATTTATCAAGATTTCTCGATAACAAAGTTATAGAGAGATCTCGATAATCTATCAAGAGTTCTCGATAAAATTCTCAAGGATCTCGATAATTCAATGTTTTCGAAAAATTCTTATACAAGAATTTTCGAGATCATTTGTGGACATACGTTTTGATTGTAAAGATGATCCTTGATGAATACCTGATGAAAATGAGTTCATACAAATAGTTAGAATCACATAAGCACACATTTAAACCAGTTTTCGAAAAGCTATGAAACCCCAAATTATCTAGAACACGTAATTCGAGCAAACATGTTGTAAATCCTATGAAATATATCAATTAACACTCATAGAAACACATACTAATCACTTAATTGAACTCAAGAACACATACACGGAAATACCCAATTCGAACAAGAGCCCTAATTTTCGAAATCATGCGAACGTGACGATATGAAGCAATTAACTAGCATAGACATGATAAACATACTTAAACAAGCATAACCCACCATAAAAATCACACAAAACAACACTCAAACAAAAATACCCAATTCTTATATAATCCCTAATATCGAAATCAGATCAAACATGTTTTTTGTAATGATTGTTTGTTTGTAACATGATCAGTACATGTCTAGGAACAAAAGCCCTATGATTAATCAGACAAAAAACACATGTATACGGTTTATACGAATTATACGAAACCCTAGATCTAGAAAACGAAATTGCGTGAAATCTAGCCATCAAAAACTAAATTGGTTAAAAACCATGTCTTAGATTAGGCCAAAGATTATATAAACACTTACAGTTTGATGAATTAAAGCACGGATTAGAACTTTGGATTTGGGCCGTTTGATAAGAAAGAGTATTTTTCTTTTTTTTTCTTTTTTTTTTTTTTTTTTTTTATAAATTGAAAAAACGGGGGGTGTTTTTTTTTGAGAGAGATATTTAGAAAACTTTGGAAATTTGGCAAAACTAGTCCCTTAACTACATATCATCCTTTTATAAGTCCTAAACTTTGATATTAAACGTTATAATGTAACGACCGTTAGCAACAAAAACTTTCTAGGCTAAAGGAAATTCATGAAATATTAAATTTAACATAACGAGGGAAAACCCGTGAAGTTCCACCATTATTATTGACAACATCATCTTTTAGAAATATGCAAGTACACATGTTTGAACAAGATTTTTAAATTTTGAGGAACATTTTCTCCCCCTCAACACTTGGTGATAATATTGAGAAATTTTTGATAAACCGAAGTGTTGACAGAGGTAGTGTACTTGCTTTTGAAGAACGAGAGAAAAAATAAAACATAAGCTAAAAATGTAAAATCTTTTTGGAGTTTTTGAAGATTTTTTGATTTTGTCTTTTGTTTTTGATAAATATTTACAGAAAATAGTTTTGGTATTTGACTCAGTTAAGTGTTTTCAAGAAAAGATTTTAAATCAGCTGGAGTCAAACACCGCATACCAATCCGGTGGACTAGTTCAGCAAACCTTGATGGAGGTAAAGGTTTCGTGAACAAATCGGCCAGCTGGTATTTAGTGCCCACAAAATATAACTCAATTATACCCTTTTCAACATGCTCCTTGATGAAGTGATACCGGAGATCAATGTGCTTAGACATTGAGTTCAGAACCGTGTTGCATGAGATTGCTATCGCGCTTTTGGAATCACAGTACATCGGGATTTTGTTGAATAAGTAACCGTAGTCCATTAGCTGTGTTCGCATCCAAATGACATGAGCACAACAAGCAGACATGGCTACATATTCAGCTTCCGTAGATGATAATGAGGTGCAATCTTGCTTCTTCGACTGCCAAGACACAAGTTTATCTCCAAGAAACTGCAAACCACCAGAAGTACTTTTGCGTGTGTCTACGCACCCTGCATGATCAGCATCTGAAAAGGCTATTAGTTCAAAACCAGAATCCTTCGGATACCAGATCCCCGTGTTAATGGTTCCCTTTATGTATCGAAGGATTCGTTTAGCCTCATTGAGGTGACGTTCAGTAGGACGGGACTGATAACGAGAGTACATAAATACAGCAAATACAATATATGGTCTGCTAGCGGTTAGATACATGAGTGACCCAATAATACTTCGGTATTTTGTGGGGTCAACAGGTTTCCCACGTAAATCCTCATCTAGCTTAGTTGTGTTGGCCATTGNATATCACAACTAGTCTCAACTAGTAAATCGTAAGAGCCTCAAGAATAGTGGGGCACAACGGTATCAAGAAAGTACAAGCACAAGTCACCAAGCACAATCATCGTCAAAACATAAGCATAACAGTATTGGATCGGCACAACCTAATAATATCAATTCGCTTCAGAAATATATATCAAATAAACAAATTCCCAAATCCCGTACGTATTTCATTTCGTTTCCCGAAAACTCTTTCTCAAATCCGTTTTAGTGTTTGGTATCCATGTGTGTGCGCAGTGTCGACTCAACAATACTCATGTGAACTCACGCCAAAAACTTAAATAAACGAAGTTATTAAGAATCGAGACAAGACTCAAAGGTACTCACGCCAAAAGATGACTACATTCGACTTCAATCAAAACGAGTCAATACTTAATACGAAACATCCGGGTCGAACTACATAATCCATCCAAAACAATCATACTTAAATGGTCTACTAGGTTTACGTGCCCTCGAAACATTTGGTAACTCATTTATTATAAAAACTTCCATTTTAACTATTAGTGTGGCTTACGATGAAAACCAACAAGTAAATTACTTGTTATTATTTATTTCTTTATAAGAAACCCATATTATTATTATTATAATTATTATTACTATCATTAGTTTATGTTTCAAGTTATCGGCACGTCCAAACTAGAGTTACCATTTGTTTCGAGTCACAAGTCCGAGTCATGACCTCTCGGCTTATTATGACATTCCAAGTCCAATAATCTAAATATACATATCCATGTTACGGCACCTGTCGGAGTCAACGATGACTAAAAAGTCAACGTGACACCAACTGGGCACAAGGTTCACTAGTTAAACCAATTACGTCCAAGGAAAACAATAAACATCCCAATACTCAATTTCCACAACCGACTTCAATTATTCGTGGCCGACTACGGCTCACGTCTAACCTAACTTCGTCAACTAATATTATCACAACCTCATAACCCTTCATCGAATAACAACTCCAAACAACAACATCAACGCCCAATCTCTTTCCCTTCGACAAACACAACCACGACAAAAACAATACCAACAATCCCTTGCCGAGACCATTAAGGGTCTCGGCTTGCTTTCCCGTCACCAAATCTAAACCAAACGGACCTTATTAGTCCTAAAAACCTCTACAACCACAACATATCACCAACAATAACTAATCTATCCTAGACTCGGCTTAACACCCCACTCGGTACCAAATCACATCCGAGTCCAAAATCAAATAACCACAAGATGTATAGCAGCAGCAAGATCAAAACAACCACAAGGACATCAAAAATAAGCTGAGCCGTAAGCTTATGCTCACGGTCACACTCGACGCACATATACACATCACGTATGGATACCAAACAGGTTCAAGTCACGTTTCTTATTAACCAAATCATTAAAAACCATTTATATTTTACCCAAAAACCAAGATCGAAACTGAGTTGACTCGTATACGAGTCAACTCGCGCGTGAGTGACGCGTAACCTACCTTTCTTCCATAGATCTACAAGATGTGACGATTAGAAATGATGGTGATGGTTGTACACGGCGGTGGAGCAAGAAAAAGGTGGCGGTGGGGAGTTATTAGGGCGCGTGCACTATCACAAGAGATATAGGAGCTGAGGGTGGTTCTTTTTATGGTGGTGGTGAAGTTGGGTGGCCGGTGGTGGTGGCGGTACAGGGGTTGCAGGCGGCGGCTGTGGTGAAGAGAGAAGAGAGAGAGAGCGGCTGGTTGTTTTTAGAGAGAGAGGAAAACCCTAAAGTGTGGAAATTAGATTTATTAGTGGGTTTATATAGTGTGTATATAGGGTTGATAAATCACAGGGACTAACGGGTAATTAATTCAAAGTTTGGGATAGGGAGGTTGTAAATTTCGCGAGGACTGTTTCTGTAATTTATCAAATCTTTTACGAGATAAGACTCGAGGCTCATTTAAATGAGTAAACAGGAGATTCATGACGCGGGAACAACACCAATATGCTCAAAATAATATTTCCAATAAAAATAAATATAAATACGTCTTGTTTCTATGAAAATTATCCAAACCAAAAATAACTTATCGTTTCTCCAAAAATGACATATCGGGAATTTTGCGGGTTGTTAAATGAATAATGCCCATATCAAATAAGATATTTCACGGTTTTTCAAACCCAAACAAGTTCAAATAAGCTCAAAAGCTAAGGAAATCAAAAGCAATGGTTTTGGCTCGCAAAATAAGTTAAGAAAAAATAACCAGATGTTACACAATGTCTGGTCTACTAGCGGTTAGATACATGAGTGACCCAATAATACTTCGGTATTTTGTGGGGTCAATAGGTGTCCCATGTAAATCCTCATCTAGCTTAGTTGTGTTGGCAATTGGGGTATTGTAAGTATCAAAACTGGTCATGCCATGTTTCTTAATAATCTCAAGAGCATATTTGGACTGACTAAGGAAAATCCCATGGGGTGACTGATGAACTTGTAGTCCTAAGAAGAATGTAATTTCACTCATCATAGACATTTCAAAATTTTGTTTCATTAGTTTTGCAAAAGCGTTTGAGTAGTTTTTATGCGCAGAAGCAAAAATAATGTCATCAACGTATATTTTCACAATTAAAACGTCATCCCCATGTTTTTGGATAAACAAAGTTGGATCTATTAAACCTTTAGTAAAATCATTAGCAAGCAAGAAAGCAGTAAGTTTATCGTACCATGCCCGTGGGGCTTGTTTGAGACCGTAAAGAGCTTTCTTAAGTCTGTAGACATGATTAGGATGCTCTGGGTCGACGAATCCCTCTGGCTGACTAACATAGAAACCTTCACGTAACTCACCGTTTAGAGATGCCGTTTTCACATCCATTTGATAAACAACCATGTTTTATGAGCAGCGTATGCTAGAAAGATGTGAACTGCTTCGAGTCTAGCCACTGGTGCAAAAGACTCCTCAAAATCAATTCCTTCTTCCTGAGAATATCCTATAGCAACCAATCAGGATTTGTTACGAATAACTGTGCCATCTGCGTCCAACTTGTTTTTCCAAATCCATTTCAGCCCAATGACATAAACTCCATCTGGTTGTTCAACTAATTCCCACACTTCGAGGCGTTTGAATTGGTTGAATTCCTCTTGTATTGATTCAATCCAGTTGTCATATGTGAGTGCTTGTTTAATGTTTTTGGGTTCAGCTTGACAAACTGTGAGTGCATAAATTCAATGTTCACCATCGGAGTGAAGTCGTTGTCTTGTCATAACTAGAGCTGAAGGATGTCCAATGATGTTGATTAAGGGATGATCTTTAGTCTACTGATGCGTTGAAGGGTGAGGGTTATGGAACTGCTGCATATTAAGTGGTTCCAAATTGCGTGTTGACGACTCTGCAATATCTTCAAGGTTTGGAGTCGGAGCAAATGGATTAAATAGTGCATTTGGATCATAGGCAGCAGGTTCAGGTACTGTTTGTTGGTTCAGATCTTCAGTTGTATTGTCTGTATTGGAATCGGTTTGTTCAGCAAACGGATTGAAAAACTCATTTGAAGGTGCACTGTTGTCTACATTGGTTGTTGTAGGAGCAGGTGTATCAGGTATTGGAATACTTTCAGGTTGAGCAGCGGAACTAGTGGATACATCTGGTGCACTTTGATCAAAAGTATCATCAAACAACGGTGCGAACTAGGTTTCCAATTCTTTGCGGATTAGTGACAATGGTTCAGTTGAAGAATCTGGGAAGTTAAGACGGTTTGATGCGGGTCCTAAGCTGTTGTGCTCAGAAGCCATTTTCTGTGAGCTCATCGAAATTAGCATGAATAGTCTTCCTGAATCTTGTTAGTATGACGATTGTAGATTCGATTCAGCCGTTGAAAGTAGACAAATGGGATATGAAGCATTCATGTCAGATATTGAAATGGTATAAAGACTGTTTCTACGTGAGCCTGACATAAGATCATTTATTTGTAAATCATGAACAAAACAAGTTTTCTCCCTAAATGCAACTTCCAGATCACCATCACAAAATTGACCGACTGAAAATAAATTGTGACCGAGGCCTTCAACATAGTACACACGACTAATTTTGATATTCCCACTGACATAGTGCCCATATCCCATAATAGCAGTGAAGTGATCATTCCCGAATCTGACAGTACCAATGACCTTTGAGACAAAGTTTCGTAACAGTTTGAGATTGCCTATCATGTGTCGGGAGCATCCGCTATCAACAATCCAAAGAACAATTTGAACCACCTGCATCACACAAAGGAGACGACGATGGAACAATGGTAAGGGTGGAACCCAATGAAGTTGTGGGTTCCGTTGGGTTAGAAGCACACAGATTAACACTTTTAGGAATCCATTTAAAGTTATGTGTCCTTTGTAACCAACGTTGCCAATTCCAGCTAGATCGTGCTTTCTTCTTAGTGAATTCGCTAAGTGATGGCATGTTCCTAGGAGTATTTTTCGCAACTATAGGGGTGACTAAATCATTCTTAGAAACTACACTTGGCATAAGTCCTAGCACAGATTTAGAAGCAGTAGTGGGCCTAGATTTTCTGCCAGATGTACGTTTCTTATGACGTGATAAAAGAGAATTTGCAACACATTTAGAGTGATCACCAGATAACATACTATTATGACAAAACACACATGAAGCATTAACATTCAAAGCATTTAAAGGTTCATCATTTGTTCTATAAAGATTAGGATTACTATTTGCCAAGTTAGAATCTAAATCTAGTGCAAGATGATTTTTGTTCAAAGTCCTAAGGTGGTCTTCTACTTCAGAGGCTTCTAGTGTCTCTCTTCTATGTTGCAAAATCCTATTCTTCCTTTTGATACGTTTACGCTTGGATTTGCTAACGCTAGGAGTGGAAACTATTCCTGTAGATGTGGAGGGATCCAAATTAGAATTCTGAGTGTTTTGTTCTACAGTGGTTATGTCTAAAGAGTACATTCCTGGTGCAACTACTTTTGTGTTGGCAGACTTTCCTTTTTCAAGTTCACGTATTGTCTCTTTTAACTCAATGATGATGTTCTTTTTGTCTTGAATTTCACTGTCAAGCTTTCTATTTAAATAAAGATAATCATCTCGACTCTTTTGCCAATAGTCTGTAACTTCTTGCAATTCTGCAATTTCCTTTTCATATTTTGAAATTTGACTTTGTAATTCCTCATTTTCTTTTTGAAAAGATATTGAAGTTTTAAGACTTTGCAATTCTAGTTCGAAATCAAGATTTTGGTTTTGACACCATTCAAGCTTTTTGTTCAGTTGAAAAATCTCGTTTGAAAGTTTGTTTTGCACATCATCATTGTGTTGTCGGAGATTCTTATTTTCACATTTTAATGTCTCAAGTTGTTTAGACAACAATTCAATACCATCACAGTGATCATCAACAAGCTTAGAAGTACCAGATTCATAAAGAGAATTCATAACCACATATATTATATCAGCACTAAGAACATGTTCCAAGAGTCGATCAGCTTCTTTCTGTAAAAATTTGTTTCGACAATTTTGCTTTGAAATCGCTTGTTCAGTTACTTGAAAAACATTTATTATGGTTTTAACTTCCTTGTGAAGTTCTTGTTCCCATTTCTGAGCATATGAATGCAAACATTGAAGATTAGGAGTAAATTGTTTTTGAAACATTTCCCTTTTTTCTTTCGCGTGAGGAGAAAGAAAATTGGCTACAGTGATTTCAGAATTTCGTTCAATAGCATTTTCCATTAATTGAATTTCTTATGTGAATGATTTAAAGTAGCGAAATAAAGTAGAGTCAGTTAACATGCTTAGCTTCTTTTGTAAATCATTTTTATTTTGAAGGATGATGTCTAAGCTTGTTTCTTGATCTGCTTTTGTTTCCAAATGTTTGAGTTGTGATTTACAATGCTCAAGTGCCCATGTTAGTGCTACATTCTTTTCATTCAACTTTGCATTCAGTGCTTGACACTGGATATTCTGATTTTGGCTAGTCATAAGTAAGATTCTCAGTTCGGAATCTGGATCAAGCACAGGTTCATGTTGTTCAATTTGATCATTGTTATCATGTGCAATAGACGTAATGGATTCATCAAATGTAACAACTGGGTTTATTTGATTATCATCATCAAATAGGACCACTATGGACATTTGATCGATTACGTGAGTCGGTAACATGGAATCATATTGAACAGCTTGTTCCTCGTCTGATGCAGAAGCAGAAGGAGAAGCAATATCATGTATCAGGCATGTGTTAGGATCATATACCTGATATAGACCATCAGTGTCATAGACTGGACCAAAATCACTTACCTGGAGTTCCTGTGTGTCAGCCATCAATATCATATCATCATTTCCATCTGAGTCATCCATGTCAGGAGCATAAGAAGTGTTGGTTGGCACGTTGTGATCATTCTCAGAAATAGATCCGTCTTCTTCATATTGAAGAGCCGAGAGATAGGCTTGCAGATAATAGGCACTTCCATGAGGTTTTGGTTTTGAACATGCTGATGTCATACCATCGTGTGTAGTATTTGCTTCTCCAAGCTTTACAAGATTTTGTAGAAGAGATTGCTGATGAATATGAATTGTGACGGGATGATAATCAGGAATTACAATGGGATCTGGCTCATTTGGATGAGTGAAAACAAAACCATTGTTTGTGAAAGTAAGTGATCCATTGGTAGGTGCAGTAGATGGTGGAGCAGGAAGAATGGTTTTCAAGAACTTTCTCTGTGAACATAATTGTAGTAGCCGATTCATTCTGTGTATACGATTGAGTTATGACTGATGCATAAGTTCAAGACGTTTCCACATTGCATGAGCACTGGCTTCAAAGTCCAACGTTGAGTAGATGGAATTGGGAAGACCTAGTGTAATGAACCATACAGCTTGTTGATCAGCATCATATTGAGCTAGCTCAGAACCAGTCAGATCGTCATTCGTTTGAAGTTGAATGAACCCTGTTGAATCAGCAATGAATTTCATTTATATGGTCCTTCTTGAATGGATTTTAGGATGAGATCAGCTTGTGGACGACCGTTAACCCATTGTAAGAATCTTCGTTTCCAATCAGTGTATGTTCCAGGTAGCAACATAGGAGGTCTTGTTTCATTACCAAAGAGCAAGACATGACGAGGGTCGGTGCATTGACGTTGTTGATAAGGATAGTTTGAGTACGGTAATTGAGACATGATTAAAGACTTGTGTTTGAATGGATCTTGTAGAAGGTATAACTGTTAAGCCAATTCTCGAAAACTATCCCAAGAGTGTTCTCGAAACTTTATAAGTTGAAATTCTCGAAAAGCAGTCAAAGTCCAAGTGTTCTCGAAAAGGTTTGGGTGTGATCTCGAAAGTTTTGTGGGTTCTCGAAAAAATTCAAAGTTCACGATAAAATGATAATTATCGAGAAGATTAGAAAAAAATTTCAAAATCACAAAAGCTAATGGAGATTAACAATGTTCTCGAAAAGTTGAAAATGATTTAGAAAAGTACAAAAGATTTCGAAAACAGAATATGATTTCGAAATTTTTGTGAGGTTCTAGAAAGTTTTCACGATTTCGAAAAATGGTTCAAAAAATTTTCAAGATTATACAATAACGAAAATATCCAACGATTCGAAGTGTTTTCTTTCTTATACAAGAGAGAAAAGCACTGAGTAAGCAACGAAAACATAAATGGAGCAAGTCTACGTGTTCTCGAAAGACTAGGGCCAATGTTCTCGATAAAAGGCAAACTTTTTGTTTTTGAATAAAGCACACCAAGAACGAGTTTTTAATCCAAGATTCTTGTACAACTAGCTTTAAAATGATGAAATCTTAAAGAAAGTTGCAAACTTTACAATTTTTTCAAAAATTTTAAAGTTCTCGAAAACAAGTACAAAGTATTCGAATCTTGTATTTTTGTTGAAAAAGTGGAAATTTTTTGTTTGTAATGATTTGTAACACAAGTTTAGAAGTAAAGGTGTGTTAGAAATCAAAAAACCAAGCAAAAGATTTGAACTTTTAACAAAAATAACGAGTTAAAAACCAATGTTTGGTGCGTACGAAATCAAAAACAAGAAAAATACCATCTTCTAGCGATTGATACCACTTGTTAGGTCACCATATTGTAAACACAAGTATAGATTTTGGTAGAAACAAGATGAGAATAAAGATTGGTTGATTAAATCAATATGAAAGATGAGAGTGCAAGAGTTTCCTTAAGATAATGAAATAACCAACAATTGTTATGTTTACATGAGCTTAGTGTTTATAGGCAAGGTCTAGAGCAACACTCCCTTCCCTTCCTATCTAGCAAAACGTGGGCTTTAGAGGCCCATTGGGCACTAACATAACTTAATACATAAACGTAAGTAAGATAAATAAACTAGCAACCTATTACATATTGTTGATATGACCGAGACTTGAGAGATTACGTAAAACGTGATCCTAACAGTCTGCAAAAAAGGAAAGCAACACAAAGCTTCTTATAAGGCCATCAAAGCTGTGAGCACCATCACTGAACCTCTTCAGTTACTTCACATGGATCTGTTTGGTCCTACTTCCATCAGAAGTATTGATCATAAGTACTATTGCCTGGTGATTACAGATGATTTTAGCAGGTTTTGTTGGATTTTCTTCTTAGGTACTAAGGATGAAACCTATCATAATCTTAAGGACTTTATTGCCCTCATAGAAAACCAGCTAAATAAAAAGGTTAAAGCAATAAGGTGTGATAATGGGACAGAGTTTAAAAATTCTAACCTAATAGAACTCCGTGGGATAAAGGGGATTAAAAGGGATTACAGTAATGCCAGAACCCCACAACAAAATGGGGTTGCTAAAAGAAAGAATTGAACATGATTGTACAATAAATTGCACGACCAGGCCTACGATGGTGATCGAAGGATATAGGGGATGTTGTGGTTGCGCCAAACTTGTGTTTAACCTGAAATAAGAAATACGAAGACACTACGTTAAGTGATTGCGCAGGGGTTGGGCCCTGCAAACCACCTCTGGCGTGTGAATAAGTGTTTGGTATGAAAAGTTTAGTGAAAATGTAGTAAAGTGAAGTGGTAAAGATTGCATACCTGACTTGTGACTCGTCCAAGACTATTTATAGGGGAAGAAAATAGTTTGGAGAGTGCTTGCACGTTTTTAGGAGATCATGGGGGCGTCCCATGATTTGTGGTAACCGCTAGGGCTTAGTGCCCCACTCTCTCTGGTTTATCGGGGGAGCTAAGGAGAAAGAGGAGACATGGGTAAGACTTGGTCTTAGCATTGTTTGGACTTGGCGTTGTTCTGTCCTTATGACTTATCGAAGGATACCCCGAAGGGCTTAATCCTTCGACTGGTGAATTCCCACTTGGTAACAAGATCATAGAAGATTAGTTTTACGCCATTGAAAGTTTTAGGAGGCTAGCCAGAGCCTTCGATTATGTAGGTTACGAGCAGGACCGAAGGGGGGTCCTTCGAACTGATCGGAGGGTATATCATCAAGCCCCCCAGTCGAAAGTGATGTACATGCATGAAGGTACATAGCTTACGACACAAAAAAACTTATATCTTTATCCTTTACTAATCGTAATTAAAAAGGATATACTCGGACTAAATACGCATTAAATGCGCTTAATAATTGCTTAAAACTACTCGCTGCTAAGCGATGACGCCACTATTCTCGGTTACCCCAAACGTCTTTTCGAAATTTAAATCACCGCTTGAGGTCCGGTTAAATAAGATAGGATCCCACACGTGTACGATCCAGATTAATCAAAGGGTTGATATAAAAACAAATCAAACCACAAACCCTACTTTACTTTATCTCTTCGCCCAAAATTTATACATAGTGATACTCACAGTTAATCTCTCCGATCAAACAATTCACGTACAACCTCGCTATTCTCATATCCCTCCGAACAAAAGGTAAAGTTCTCCGTTACTGATCTTTAACATCTCAAGCTATTATCACTATGAGTATGAATGCAAAATTTATTATCAAGGAACAAAAATGTACTCTATCTAGGAAAGCATTACATGAGTATCTTGAGGATTATCCCATTCCCAAAAATTATAAAATCATGTTACCCACCAAACACCAAGCAATTTTTGATGCCCCAAAAGGTTATGTAGGGCTCTATACCCATGCCTTTACTCTGTCGAATCTAAGGATTCCCATACACCCCTTGATTTTAGAGTTCTGTAAATACTATCAGGTGCATATTTCTAGGTTTAACCCATTTGGACTTGCAAAGCTGACCACATATATAGTTATGTGCAAAGCTTATGGTTATGAGCCAACACTGTCAGTGCTTAGGGGCTTTATGAACCTTTATCCTGGTGGAAATTGGTTAACTTTAGCAAAAAGGCCTGAGCGTGATGTACCATACTTAGTCACAAAACCATTTTCAAAGATTAGGGATTGGAAATGTGATTTCTTTTATATACAAGACACTATCATACCTCCAGAATATCTGCATTGCTAGATGAAGCCAACAGGTTCGATGACAAACAATTCAATGACCCCTTGCCTTATACCGTTCGAAGGACTCCACTCTACCAACGGCTTGCTCGCCATCCCATGGATGTAAAAACATTCCCTGAGCCAATACTCTTCATGGCTGACATCGTTAATCATTGGGAGGGGTCACCATTGAAGCCTGAAATAATATGTGAAGGACAAAGTATGTACAGTCTTATTCTAATAATTTAAATAACATATCTGATGATATTTATTCTTTCTTTCCTTTTCGCAGAAATGGCTTTCCGAAACTTTGTCGTGTCTGGTGGAGCGAAGGAGACAAGCTTTCTACCCAACGACCCTAATGAAGCTAGCTATGGAGTTGGTTCTCCATCAGTATCTGTGAACAACAATGATGTGGATGCTCTGGCAATTGAGCCTATAGCCTCCGTGAAACCTGCAAAACCTATTTGAACATAGAGGAGACAACACAACTGGTCGAGAATGTTGCGGATTCTGATGATCCACCCTCCGATGAGGAGCCAGTCATGATTGTCGGGTCCTCCGGCATAGCTGATAGGGTGCGAAGCAGGAAAGTGGCTGAGGCAAAAACAATCAAAGCAACTCCCAAGAGGAAGCTGGTGCTACCCACTCCTACCTCAAGGACAACAAGGCAGAAGGGTCCTAAGGGTAAGGCAATTCAACCCGTTTCAGAAGCTCTTGATGAGGATATCCATGGTTAGTTTAAGTTCTTTTCTCCTTTTTTTTTTAAAAAAATTTAGTACTTTATGTATCTAATAAATGCCTTTTATGTAGGCTTACCCAACACCAAGGAGCTTCTCAATGCCCGTGCGTGCCATCAGATGGTTGAGAAGGTCACCCCTGCGAGTTGGAGAGGAACCCTGGATAAAATGTCCATGGAGGAGCTATGTGATCAACATGACAAGAGTTACACAAGGCAAACAGTTCTGGATAATCATCTGAATGGTCGTACGAGAGATTTGATCCGTACAGTGAAAGGTGCTCGGGAAAATATGGATGCCATTCTTGCTAAGGAGAAGAAAACGGATCAAGAACTTGCCGATCTCAAAGCAAAGTGTGAGGAAGCCATGGAGGAGCTTGAGAAGAACCCTTTGGTGCAGGATCTTCGAGGACATCCAAGGTCTTGAGAAGAAGCTCAAGGAAACTCAATCTGAATGTAAGAGGCTTCTTTTGGAGGGGGCAAAGATTGGTGGATACAAAGAGGAGATTGCTGCTCTAGAATCCTAGTGTGAGGGTCTGGACTCTGAAAGAGTGAAGCTCCAAGAAAAAGAAATCAAGCTTCGAGAGGAACTGGATGGCTTAAAACGCCAACACAAGGCGCTTAGGAAGGATAAGGCTGCTGTTGTGTCGAAGGTTGTTCCATATATACCTATAGAGTTGTACCATAGTGATGAGGTTGGGAAAATGATAACAGATTTAGTTAATGCTGCGATGTATAATAGGAAATGCCCAACGCGTGAGGAGATTGCTGCGACTAGTGATGCGGTCGCGATGTGTCGTTGCGGTCTAGTAGTATTAATGCTACTTCAAGTTTTAAATTTATATTTAGCCGACTTATCAATAACACACACACCTAACGAGCAGTGTACCCGGTCAGTATGAATATAATGGTAAGTAGACTGTACGCTGATGCGTGGATTGCGGTCTACGCAAAATGTTTTACCTCTCAAGGGATCTTGAGAAGCTTGCAATCTCCACCAGGTAGTGTACCTGACCGATGTAGTATAGTGAAGTGGCAAGTACTGGGGGATTGATCGTTCTCCACAGGGAATAGTGTTCGTTAGGATTGAAAGTAGTCTAATTAGTCCTAGAGGTGAGGGATGATTCTTTTTGTATTTTTATATTTAATGGAAAGCAAGTAAAAATCTCGCTTTTCGAAGAAGTGGGCGGAATTAGTTGCTAGTNGTATAGTGAAGTGGCAAGTACTGGGGGATTGATCGTTCTCCACAGGGAATAGTGTTCGTTAGGATTGAAAGTAGTCTAATTAGTCCTAGAGGTGAGGGATGATTCTTTTTGTATTTTTATATTTAATGGAAAGCAAGTAAAAATCTCGCTTTTCGAAGAAGTGGGCGGAATTAGTTGCTAGTCAACTAACCCAAATAAACTACAAATGTAAATAAAATAAAATAACAAGAAAATAAAATGGTTGTGAAACTTATGAAGAGAAAAGCGTGTTTACTTAGACTTCATTACTCCCTAGTTATCTTTTATTGATTGATAAGCTTATTGTAGTTGCGTGGGTGACGGGTTGTATTCCTTAATACCATTCGTAGGCCCGTGCATGATCTTCCCTAAATCTATAAGCTTCTACCTCTTCCTATGGCGACACATTTAGTGTCCTAACCATGGCCTCCTTACTCCTTAGTAGTCACTTATGCATTAAATATAGCCATAATAATCATAGTGCCATCCGATTCATATTTCTTAAGACATCAAGTAGGTTACCAAATGGTTTTAGCCAGTTTTCTTAAGCCAAACATCGATAAACATTCACCCAACAACAACTAACAACAAACAATCAATCAATAATCAATAACTAGGTTTCATTAGATCTCAGCTAACACAAACAAACCTAGCCTAGCATGTTAAATAAAAGACAAGCATAAGATAAAATCAAACAACACATAGACATATTGAATGATTGAATGATTACTTATCTTCAATGAAACATGGAAGATTCAAGGGTTGGAAACCCTTAAAAAGTGCAGGAAGTTCGTACTAGGGTTACACCCAAACTCCCTCAAAGTTACACACCCCTTTATGAAAGAAAATCCTAAAATATATATAGAATTTACAGTCTGACGGCGTCAGCTTTTACACTCTGACGCCGTCAACCCGCCGCGTTTAGGGTTTTCAGATCACGTAGATTTGCTTCTGACGCCGTCAGGTGTTAAATCTTGATTTCTTCACTTGGGCGTCTGGTAAAGTCTGAATCCAACTCCTTTGTCTTTAAGTGATGGCGTCAGCTTGTTGCTCCTGACGCAGTCAGGTAGGATTTCCAGCATGCTTTAGAGACTTTGTCGTTTTCTTAACTTTGATGCTCCAAAAATGTCCAAAATGCAATGTTTTCCAGAATTCCTCCCAAAAGTACCTAAAATGACAAAAGGAACGATTTAAGGTAATATTTGATCATAAAATCACGATTTAGGGCTTAAATGAACCCCTAAAAGCGTAACACTTTTCGCCTCATCAAATACCCTTATACTTGAGATTTGCTTGTCCTCAAGCAAATGCTCTTTTATTCCAATCAAAATATGAGCTAGGGGTCATTTAATATTAATATAAAAGTAATTACAACAAATAGTCATTCCACGCTAATCATAACAAGCATGGAAATCATACACTAGAACCTCACAAATAGTGTTTGGATACTCTCATCTCTCGGGTGATATAAACCTATATAACTAAATGGAAATGGAAAAATATCACTCACTACCTGTCATAGCAAATAGATTACCATAGGCTTGGGAAAGGATCAAAAACCTCCTCCACTAGGCGTAAGCACCTAAGATAAACTATCAAAGAGGGCTTTTCAAGGGTTGTAACGTTAGGTGTAGGGATATGATAAACACGGTTTGTTAGAATGAAGGATATTTTTATTGGTGGCGAGTTAATTATCTTGATCAAATACATGTACAATGCGGCGTTGCTAAGCCAAGACTCGACTCAACTTAAGCTAATTAGAAAATAACAAAAACATAAATAAACATAAAAGGAAACGGGATGGTAGTCCGAATGTTTTTTCTCTCTTTCTTTTCCATTTTTTTTTTGCATACATTCTTGCCCTACCATCCACAATAATACATCATAGGGGCCTCAGTTCTCCCCTTACACTTGAACTTTTACATACTTTACAAATAACTATTCTAATGACTCGAATTAAGATAATCGAAACACTTGGAGTACTTTAAAATTTTTACGCATATACGGGGGTAATAATTGATGTTTTTCCCCATTACTCCATTACATTAGTACTTTACCCATGAGTCCCAATCGTCCCAAAACAATATGTACAAGATATGACTTGACTTAGCAACCATGTAATCAATTAGATAATTAACTAAGGGTTTAAACAAATGTTGTCACAATAATGCACTAAAGATGAGTGCATACAAGGTAGGCTAAAGCAATTTGGGTGTACATTCGGGGGTGGATTGTAAACAAATTCTTCCTTTAAGTAAAATGCTTAAAGTTAGAAACGAAAAAGATAGGCTCGGAGGGGTTGTACTAGGGGTATCGTGTACTAAAATTGAGTACATCGCAAAGGTGTGGGAGAATTACCTGACCAATGAAGTCAATGTAACTATAATAACACAGGTGTAAAACAAGGGGTTATCCTAATGCCTCTCACTTGTGGACTTGGTTTGGTCACTAACGCAAGTTCTAGAATCTAAATACTACCGGTACACATACAAGCATAATTGCTTTTCCTTTCAAATCTAGAGGCGAACCTCACATATTTGGGTGGAAATTTTTTTTGAGTTGTACGGTTTTTGTGCTAGTCATGTGACTCCTATCCATGAGATGCTTATTATGACTAAACTTTCACTCCTAAATGTTGTAAAAAATTTTAAATTTGGTGCTAAAATTTCCCTAACAAATATTTCTCACAGTTTTATTACACATCTACCATTAAACAAACAAAAATCAAGTGCAATTGTAATCTCTAAGGTGTCTTCATTTACCCCCCCCCCCTTACACTTAAGCTGAACATTGTCCCCAATGTTCAATAAAAAGATGTAAAAGTAAATAAAATAAAAAAGTGAAACAAATACTCCCCTGATTCATTTGGTGTGGATGGTGTGCTAACATGGCTAAATCCTCCTCTAAGATGATGTAGAAGCTTCAATATTAAAACAGCGCTAAAAGCTTGATTCCGTGTACATCTCCTTGTCCAATATAACCTATTAAACCTGAGAAAGCAAAATCTAGGCAAAACTCGCGTAATATCGGCAGTAAAATCTATATAAGGATAAAATGCTTGTGAAATGAATGTTTGCAGATTCCTGGAGTTAAAAATTTAGTAAATTTTCACAATCCCAGTAGAAAAACAAAACCTGCAAAATTTTTCAGAAAATTATTGCCTGACGCCGTCAGGTTGTGAATCCTGACGCCGTCAGAACTGATCTGACAGAATTTTTATGTTTAGTTTCTGGAAAATTTCTGGAAAAACCAATACCTTAATTCCTGGAATTCTGCAAAACTTCATTATGACTCGATACAAGCATTTGACTCAAACAATTACTAATATGTATGTTTATTTAATATTTTTATGATTCATGTTCAATTCGTTCTTTTAAAACGAATTTAGATTTCCCTTACACTTATTTTTTGTAAAATACCTTTATATGTAGTTAAGACGAAGTTAAAAACAAAATAAAGCATTTTCACAATTTAATTTGAAACATGAACCATTAGCAATAAAAATAAAAACACACATACAGAAGCAAATAAAATCAAATAAACAAACAAACAAAACAAATAAAGCTTGGGTTGCCTCCCAAGAAGCGCTTTTCTTTATTAACGAGTCTGGTAGCTAGACTCAAAGCCACTCTACCTGATGAGGCGAAAAGTGTTACGCTTTTAGGGGGTCATTTAAGCCCTAATCCGTAATTATTTGATCAAATATTGCCTTAAATCGTTCCTTTTGTCATTTTAGGTACTTCGGAGAGGAATTCTGGAAAAGGAAGCATTTTGGACGTTTTTGGAGCATAAAAGTGAAGAAAACGACAAAGTCTCAAAATATGCTGGAAATAGTACCTGACGGCGTCACGCTTTACCAGCTGACGGCGTCACTCTTTGACAACAAGGTGCATTATTTTTGCACTAGACGCCCTAGAAAGATTTTGGAGATTTAACACGTGACGGCATCACGTGTTACTGGATGTAGGTCGTCACGTTATAGCGTAAAGGGAGACGGCCCAGAGAAGTTTATAAGGGGACAGTGTCAGAGTTGGATCTGAGCAATCCGAGGAATGTGTTGGCGGCGAGGTGGCGGCGTCACACCCTATAAGGTGACGCCGTCAGATTGTAAATTCTATATATATTCGTCTAATTTTCATTCATTAGTGTGCAACTTTTGGGAAAAACCCTAGCTCGTGTTTTACAGTATTTTCAAGGGTTTTCCACCCTTGAAACTTGGATTCTTAATTAAAGATAAGTCCTTTTCCAAATCAATCAATATGTCTATGTGTTGTTTGATTATATCTTATGCTTGTCTTTCAATTAACATGCTAGGCTAGGTCTTTATTGTGTATGCTTGGTTCTAATGAAACCTAGCTATTGATTATATGTTGTTGGTTAGTTTGTGATTGTTGTGGGTGGGTGAAGTCGATGTTAGGCTTAAGAAAACTGGCTAACCTCCTATACTGTAACTTGCTTGAACGTCTTAAGAAACATGAATCGGATGTGTACTACGATTATATGGTTGTATTTAATGCATGAGCGAATTCTAATGATCCCATGTTAGGAGCTTTTAGTCGGCTCGACATAGGAGTGAAGTAGGAGCTTATAGAGTTAGGGAAGATCGTACACGGCCCTACGAATGGTTTAAAGGTATACAACCCGTCATCCACACAATTACAACAAACCAATTAACATGTAAAAGATAGCTAGGGAGTAAGGAAATCTAAGTAAACATATATTTCTCTCATATAAGTTTCACAACCA
>LBNU01013308.1:11019-41581 GCA_014162995.1 Artemisia annua
TTTTTTTTTAAATCATAATTATATTTAATGCCTAACGTTCGAATTTTTAATGCAAAATCACAATACCGAATCGGATATATTTTGTGTGTATGGGAGGTTTTTTGGATTGAGATTTTTTTTTAACAGCTGGATATATTTTATGAGATAACACTTGCTATGCTGATTTAAAATAAGATGCATGTACACTAAAAATATAATATTACCTGCATTAGACCTTTAATGACTTCATCCTTGTAATATTCATGTTCGGTTTCTTGCAACTTCAACAAAACTTCAATCAAGTTCTTCTTCTCTTCGTTCCCTATGATCGAAACCACCATACACACAAAGAACATAGTTGGGAGGAGTAAATGTTCAACGTTCCAAATATTAATGCCTAACGTTCGAATTTTTAATGCAACATCACAATACCGAATCGGTATTGTATACCGAAACTCACCCCGAATCTATGATGCCGCTGTGGTGGTTTTGTGATGCCGATCCATACCGATCGGTACCGAGCCAAATATCATAACGATGCCACCACCCTAACACTTTCGAAAGTTTACAGTGTAGTTAACGACTTAACGTACCAATCGGCATGTTGATGAAAGTGCATTGTATCTTTAATGTTTATAGACTATCCTTCTCATGTTACGACTGTCCTTCTCATATAACCTTTTTCTCCATAATTAAAAAATGGAGTATAGGAAAAAAATAAAAATAAAAATAAAATAAAAAATAAAAATAATCATGCTCTAT
Organism: Artemisia annua; assembly: GCA_014162995.1. Taxonomy (NCBI): domain Eukaryota; kingdom Viridiplantae; phylum Streptophyta; class Magnoliopsida; order Asterales; family Asteraceae; genus Artemisia; species Artemisia annua. The sequence continues at coordinate 11,761 of LBNU01013308.1, forward strand.
ATTTGAAAAAATATATATATTTTTAAAATCAATAAATATCTTATATTTTAAAAATAACTATTCAATCTTTAAAAACATAAAATAATACTATTATATATGTAAAAGTGTTGTAAATAAAAAGAAAGTAATTTAGTATCAAATGTTTTTAAGTTGAAATTTGAAATGTATGGTTGATAAATACGAAGTTTTAAAGGGGGGTATATGTGAGATTTACTCAATTTTTTTCATTCTAAAAGTTTCTTTAAATGTCTGACAAAAATCATTAACGACCACTTAACAGAATAGCTAATAGTCGACGGGCGAATGAGGGAAAACTCTTTTAAGTAGCTAATAAACCTCACACCTTTGATGAGATCAAATACAAAAAGTTTCATAAAAACAAATTATTATAGCAACATTAAATCATTGAGTGTCGCTATATCTTACTACATTTTTTTTTACATATCTTTCTAACTATGTAAAGGGTGTCATGACATTACTTTATTTTCTCTCATTGTGTCATCAAACTACATTGCATCATCAAATTACTTTTAATTATTGTAATTAATATAGGTTAAAATAAATGAAAAGTAAATTTCAATTTCCTGCTTCATTATTTTAAGTAAATTGGATATTTATATTCATAGCCACCAAAGGGCTTGTGTTTTATTGGTATCATATGATATGTGAGAAGCTTCTCAGTCAAATGGTTGTGGGTTCAAGTCCTACTTAAAACACACGAAAAAGATTTGTGATTTAAATAATGTGAATTAATTGCCGTAAAAAAAAAAGGGAAAGAAAAAAGCTAATTAAAGCAAGAATTAATGATACCTTGATTGTAATGAATTTATTGTTTGGTCTTCTGATCGGTGAAGTGTTCATTTGGACTTTGCCATAATAGTTTGACTGGAGTTATCAAATCATGGGCGTAATTTCGGGCGGGCCACACAAAAATGAATGAAGTCAACACTCAACAATGCATCATGCATGTATATATGAACCCCTGAACACTCCAAACCCGATAAAAAAAAGGTACTACCTCCGTTCCATATTTATTGTCCATCTTTCCTTTTTCGGTTGTCCCAAATTTATTATCCACTTCCATAAATAGATAGGGAATATAAATCAAGTTTACCATATTACCCTCATTTGTGGTTATTATTACAAATTTTAAAGAAGTTGAAAATTAATTGGTTAAGGGTAAAACTGTCTTTGTGCAAAAAGTAAGAAAGAGAAAGCTGTAATTATGATACTTTTCTAAAACTGTGTGTTTTTTGTCTGTGGACAATAATTTTGGGACGGAGGTAGTATTTCGCTGTTCACCAGATTAAATTAAACATTGTCTCCATATTTTTCATTTGGTGATTGTATTGTACATCCATAAATTTAATCTTCGTCATAAGTTAAACCTTGCTTTTGTTGAACAAATTTTTAAACAGTTGAACTAGCTAAATGGTCTTTTAGGCAAGAAATCAAACAGTATATCAATATGTATCAAAGCTGGCAAAAGTGCATAATATTTGGCAGTAATTATTTGTGAGTGTTTTAGATCAGTTAGCGACTACTGGTTTAAATAGAAAACTTGTTTGACAACAAGCAATTATCGGTTGCATTTTGTGTGACCGCTCTTATTTAAATAGTTTCATCAATATGCATTTACATCTTGCTGCTAGCGTTTTAGCTCTCTAACTATATATATACCCCGTTTATATATTTAAACATTTTTTTTTATTAATGTGCATATGTATTTGTACGTCATTTTTTACATTTTATATTTACAACTATGGTTAGGTTACCAAACATTTTTAATGAAACAAATAACTAACACTTACTGATTCTGCTAGTGTTACATCTCACCAACCATACCATAATACCATATATAACTATATAAGTCAAACGAGTTGAGTAGCATGTGACGGACTTAAACATTTATATCTTTAAGTACAATTAAAATTTACACAATAATATTTGTTCATTCTAAATCCATTTTAAAATAAGAAACATATTAGTTGATTAGAAAGACTNGTTGCTCGTTCGGGCTTGAATATTTATTTTATTATTTGTATTAGTGACATTTAATGCGGGAATTGTGTTTAAGTTGGTTGTACAATATGCTTGATTATTTGTATTTCTTATGTAGGGGGTGTTTTAATAAGTTGATTAATTGTATTTATTGACCAGTTAATTAATAGTATTTAATGTATATAATGTTTTATTTATTGTATTTAATGTTAGTGTTAATTGTATGTTAAAATTAAAAAGTGGTGTGTACTTTAAGCTTCTAAACTTGTAAATGTCTAATTATATTCATTTATGGTATTAATTGTGTTTGATGTGTTTGAATAACTTGTACTTTAAGCTTCTAAACTTGTAAGGCTTAAAATTAAGTATACTATTTTTAGAAGTGGTTTATGCATTATAAGATAGTAAGATATATGAACCCCTGAACACTCCAAACCCGATAAAAAAAAGGTATTTCGCTGTTCACCAGATTAAATTAAACATTGTCTCCATATTTTTCATTTGGTGATTGTATTGTACATCCATAAATTTAATCTTCGTCATAAGTTAAACCTTGCTTTTGTTGAACAAATTTTTAAACAGTTGAACTAGCTAAATGGTCTTTTAGGCAAGAAATCAAACAGTATATCAATATGTATCAAAGCTGGCAAAAGTGCATAATATTTGGCAGTAATTATTTGTGAGTGTTTTAGATCAGTTAGCGACTACTGGTTTAAATAGAAAACTTGTTTGACAACAAGCAATTATCGGTTGCATTTTGTGTGACCGCTCTTATTTAAATAGTTTCATCAATATGCATTTACATCTTGCTGCTAGCGTTTTAGCTCTCTAACTATATATATACCCCGTTTATATATTTAAACATTTTTTTTTATTAATGTGCATATGTATTTGTACGTCATTTTTTACATTTTATATTTACAACTATGGTTAGGTTACCAAACATTTTTAATGAAACAAATAACTAACACTTACTGATTCTGCTAGTGTTACATCTCACCAACCATACCATAATACCATATATAACTATATAAGTCAAACGAGTTGAGTAGCATGTGACGGACTTAAACATTTATATCTTTAAGTACAATTAAAATTTACACAATAATATTTGTTCATTTTAAATCCATTTTAAAATAAGAAACATATTAGTTGATTAGAAAGACTATCGGATTTTATAACTAGTAGAATATTCACGCGATACAACGGCAATAAAAAGTCAACGTATGAAATGCTTCACAACATTTTTAAAAATACAAAACATACATTAACTGGTGCTATTTATGATTAAAATTAAACCTATGTAACAAATGATAAAGCCATTATATTAGTCAATAGCTACTATATAATTTAGATGTATCAGTGTATCACTATTTGAAGGAAAATTAACGCTTATTTTGAAATATAACCAATCATCTCGCCTCAATATAAAAAGAGAAATATAAGTTTAAAAAAAAAAAAAAAAAAATCACACAATGATGTGTCATGATAATTTGTACAGCCAATTAAAAAGATGAGAGATAATAAACTTGAATCCAAATATTACATGGCACATTATTTTGTGGAAAAGTTTTTGTAAAAACTTTGTGATCCTAGCATTCCTCATATAAAAATCCTCTATTTTGAATATCATACATAGTTCACCACATATGTCATGTCTTTCCTGCCGAATAGTCTTAAAGGAAGAATTAATTTTCACAAGGTAGCAAACAAAAGTTGTATGTTTAAATTTGGGCAAATTGCACAAAAGTGTATCCAACTTAGCTTCAATTTCAATTTAATGTACTCTACTTTTTTTTCTTCAATTTAATGTACTCAACTTATTTTTGATTGCAATGTAAGACATATAACGGGTTTCTCAGTTATCTTATAATGAAAAAATTAATGTTTCGTCCCTATGATTTATCCCAAATAACTCTCGTAGTCCCTATTTCAATTAAATTACGCGGGAGTCAATTTTTGTACGATTTCATGCTTTTTATCCATTTTTATACGTTTTCATCAGTTTTTTACGTTTTCGACAATTATTTTACATTTTTGACCGTTTTCTAAAGTTTTCGCCCGTCTTCTTAAGTTTTCGTCCGCTTTATTACATTTTCGTCCGCTATTTTATGTTTTTGTCTTTTTTTTATATGTTTTCGTCCATTTTTTACGTATTCATTCGTTTTTTATGTTTTCCTCCATTTTTTACGTTTTCATCTGTTTTTTTACGTTTTCGTCAGGTTTTTACGGTTTTTACATTTTTTTACATTTTCGTCTGCCTTTTTACGTTTTCATCCATTTTTTTACGCTTCCGTCTTTTTTAATGTTTTCGTCCATTTTTTTTATGTTTTTGTCTGTTTTTTTACGTTTTCGCCTATTTTTTTTCGTTTTCGTCCGTTTTTTACGTATTCAGCAACTTTTTACATTTTCGTTTGTTTTTTTAAGTTTTCGTCCGTTTTCTTGCGTTTTCTACGTATGTTTTCATCATTTTTTTACGTTTTATTCGATTTCTATATGTTTTCATCAGTTTTTATTTGAAGAAAAACGGATAAAAACAGACAAAAACGTAAAAAATGGATGAAAACGTAAAAAATGGACGAATACGTAAAAAAAGGACGAAAACGTAAAAAACATACGAAAACGTAAAAAACATACGAAAACGTAAAAAACACACGAAAACATAAAAAAATGGACGAAAACGTAAAAAAAGACGGAAACGTAAAAAAATGGATAAAAACATAAAAAAACAGACGAAAACATAAGCAAAAACAGACGAAACCGTAAAAAAGCGGTCGAAAACGTATAAAAACGAATGAAAACGTGAAAAAGCGGGCGAAAACGTAAGAAACGGGTGAAAACGTATGAAAACAAATGAAAAAGTAAAAAAAATGGTTTTGCTAATCTCTGCCCAATAGGCAAAGGATTAGTTTTATATATAAGGAATGTTNGTTTTCGTCCATTTTTTTTATGTTTTTGTCTGTTTTTTTACGTTTTCGCCTATTTTTTTTCGTTTTCGTCCGTTTTTTACGTATTCAGCAACTTTTTACATTTTCGTTTGTTTTTTTAAGTTTTCGTCCGTTTTCTTGCGTTTTCTACGTATGTTTTCATCATTTTTTTACGTTTTATTCGATTTCTATATGTTTTCATCAGTTTTTATTTGAAGAAAAACGGATAAAAACAGACAAAAACGTAAAAAATGGATGAAAACGTAAAAAATGGACGAATACGTAAAAAAAGGACGAAAACGTAAAAAACATACGAAAACGTAAAAAACATACGAAAACGTAAAAAACACACGAAAACATAAAAAAATGGACGAAAACGTAAAAAAAGACGGAAACGTAAAAAAATGGATAAAAACATAAAAAAACAGACGAAAACATAAGCAAAAACAGACGAAACCGTAAAAAAGCGGTCGAAAACGTATAAAAACGAATGAAAACGTGAAAAAGCGGGCGAAAACGTAAGAAACGGGTGAAAACGTATGAAAACAAATGAAAAAGTAAAAAAAATGGTTTTGCTAATCTCTGCCCAATAGGCAAAGGATTAGTTTTATATATAAGGAATGTTAGAGTTAATTAATATCAAAATGATGATCAATTACGGTAATTTTATAGATGAATAAATGTTCATTAAATGCATTTTTTGATTTAAATGAAAATTTCGTCTTCATTAATTGCCCTCTATTCTTTGACCAGTGGGCAGAGATTAGTAAAACCCAAAAAAAAAATAGACAAACGTAAAAAAAAATAAATAATAATAATAATAATAATAATAATAATAATAATAAAAAACTGACAAAAACGTAAAAAAACGGACGAAAACGTTAAACATGGACGAAAACGTAAAAAAACAGACGAAAACGTAAAAAGACGGACGAAAACGTAAGAAAAGACAAAAACGTAAAAAAGCGGACGAAAGTGTAATAAAGCAGACGAAAACTTAAAAAGACGGGCGAAAACTTTAGAAAACGTAAAAAAACGGTCAAAACGTAAAATAACGGTCGAAAAAGTAAAAAACTGATGAAAACGTATAAAATGGACAGAAAGTATGAAATCGTATAAAAATTGACTCCCGCGTAATTTAAATGAAATAGGGACTACGAGTGCAATTTGGGATAAACCATAGGGACGAAACATGTAATTTTTTCATTATAAGATAACTGGGAAACCCGTTATATGTCTTACATTGCAATCAAAAATAAGTTGAGTACACTAAATTGAAGAAAAAAAAGTAGAGTACCTTAAATTAAAATTGAAGATAAGTTGGGTACACTTTTATGCAATTTGCCCTTTAAATTTTATAATTCATATCAGAATTAGATCGAAAGTTCGAAACGATAGAACAATCGAAGATCTAGCAGCAAAAATAAAAACACACTTTAAGTGACAACCTATAGTCCTCTTATACACGCTGAACATAGCTAAGCCATCTAATCAAACTTGTCCGACAAACATTGATTGCTAGTTGCTTATTGTTAGCTGTACACGTTTGTAACATCTAGGAGACAGCTTATGATTCTGCTCAATCATACGGATAACATCTTGAAACGAATCTGTGGGCTGCACAGTACAACGATTCCGCGCTTCGTGCTCCACAGTATAATGCTGCATATGCTTAAGAATAATAATTATATCATAATCACCCACATGAATCCTTACTCGTGCTCCGTTAACCTCATTTAAAACAAAGATGTTTAATTGCTCAAGCCTTACTTTGAAAGTCGACAAGTCAACATTAAAGAAAGCTCGGGCTTGCTCAAAAGTCACTGTTCAATTGTTTAGCGAAAGAATTGCTTCCTTTGTAAACACAATGTATGAGAGGAGAAGGAGATAAATGTTTTGTAAACACAATGTATATACAAGTGCTAATTAGGGTAAATACTAATTATCCACTACATGCAAATCTCCAGCTAATGATACATTAATCATAATAAATATAGAGATAAGACCAAATCAAGTTACACAAACGTGTACAGCTAACACTTAGAGCATGAGCAGTGGTAACGTATTTCATTGCGTTAAGGGAAGTTTAACGCACGTTAATGGGCGTTAGCCCTTGCGTGGGTTTGCGTTAAGGCCGCGTTAACGCGGCTCGTTAAGCCCGTAACGTGGCGTTAAGGGACGTTTGTTAAAAAAAAAATTTGACACTTTTGGCCCCTCTATAGTTTTTTATATTTTGATTACAAGAAATTGTATATTACAAAACACCCCCTTTTAGTTCTTAAACGTACTGATTTATTCAAATACACATGATACGGGAAACAAATACAAACGATACAATTTATATAGATTTGTAATTGTCGATGAGATCTGACTTCTCCTCCCACACTTGCAACACTTGTTCCCTAACCATTTTCAAGGCGACCTGAAGTTGCAGATCCGTTTCATCATTTCTTAATAGAGTTTCTAGACCGACCCTGATAATTGGATGGTCTTGAGGCAGCTCACGTAACCTTTCGACCTCAGGAGCACGATTATGCATCTGCATTATAAAACGACTTATCTCACCTAGCAAACTGTTAACCAACTTGAGTTCCTTTTCTTGTTCGTTGCGTAATCGGGAAAGAATAGATTTTTGCACCTCAGCTAGTTCGTTTGCCATTTTATGTGTGTGTTAATAGTATTGATATTTGTGTGAGAAAATATAGTTTTGTTAAACTGGTATTTATAGGGGAAAAAAAAGTCGTTAAGCAAATAGCCGTTGGAAAAGTAGCCGTTAAGCCTTTTATTTAATTTCAAAGTTAAAGCAACATTACACCATGTTACAAACGATACAGGAAACAAATAAACACGATACGGAAAACAATTAAACACGATACGGAAATACTTAACATAAAACACCATTACGCATTGTCTCTGTCCCATGCCCATGTGTTTCTCAGAATGAACCACACATGTTGATATTGGAACCCTCTCCCACCATGGCGTTCTTGATAAATGTTCATTGCATTGGTGAGACGAGCATTGTCTAGACTTGTACGCTGCAACTCTTTGTAAATAGCATTAAATCTACGACATTCAAGGTTGATTCTATTCCATTTAGCCGTAATCTTATTTTTATTACGGTGCTCACCATCAGTTTGATGGTTGAACCTTTGTGTAACGTCATTCCAAAAAGAACGTTCATTCACAAGGTCTCTTGATTCGTGAACTCCAAACCATATGTTAGCTAGCAAGTTTTCTTCTTCCATTGACCAACGATTATTCATTGTAAAATGATGTAGATATTGAAGTGTGTGAAGAATTGAATGGTATCGTATGGTATTAATAGGGGTTTATTGAAAGCGGGATACATTTTAAATTCAAAATTCAAACAGAAAGCGGGATACATTTTAAGTTCAAAATTCAAACAGAAAGCGGGATACATTTTAAATTCAAAATTCAAATAAAAAGCGGGATCTTTTAAACTTTTAAAATTCAAATTCAAAAACATGTGTGGATAATATAAGTTGAAATTCAAATTCAAAAAAAGAAGCGGGATATATTTTAATTTGAAATTAAAAACGGTCCTATAAATAGCCATTTACAGAGGCACACAACTCACACAAACACACATAAAATTTATCAACAATCTCCACAACAATGTCTCGCAAAGACTTCTCCCAACAATTCCCAACTCACCATGACTTCTCCCAACAATTCCCAACTCACCGTGACTTCTCCCAGCAATTCCCAAGTCACCATGACTTTTTTCAGCAATTCCCAAGCTCCAGCATAATTCCGAATGCACCGGTGAACACTCCACCGAAAGACATCTTTCTGGTATTCACACCGGATAATGAACCGGTGCCCAATCCACCGGTTGTCCAACAACAACCCGATCAACCGGTGAATAATCCACCGGTGGAAAACCAACCCATTTCGAGAGGGTTGACCGATGAAGAACTGTTTCAGCAAGATATGCAAGAATTGTTACGTGTTCAAGCAGAGGAAGAACATGTAGCAAGAGCTCGTGAGGCGTACTTAAGAGCTAAACAGGCTCGGAGAAACCGTCGAGCAGAATGGCGAATACGAATGGGATTGCCCCGTGTGCCATCGAGTGAGGACGATTCGAGTGCCTCCTATTCGACTGACGAGGGTTATGTCACAGACTGAATCATTTTCTTGATTCGTAGTTTTATGATTAATTATCGTAGTTTATGTTTCATGTTTGCTGTAGTTCGTGTTTTAAGTTTAATATGTGTTTAAATTTTAAGTATTAATATAAGTTGTGTTTTATTAGTTATTAAATGCAATATTAGTTTTAGTTGAGGGTTGAATTTAAAAATATTTGAGTTAAAGCTGAGTTATTGTTGAGTGTGTTTTTTTGTGAGTTAAGGTGAAAGTGTTAAAGATAATGTGGCGCTGACATGACACTGAATTAAGTTATAACTCAAGTTACTATTGTGTGTGCTATTATAGGCTTATTGCTATGTATGAAACTATGAACCAGAAGACAAGAACCAACTCACCCATTTGTAGAATTTGTTAGGGAACCTGAATTCGTGATATCAAAATAGCTTTTAAGCCTAATCCAAACCAATAGGTTTGGGCTGATTCCTATTCTGAATATTATACTCGACTTAAATCCAATATTTTACAAACTAACCCAACAAAAATACATTATAGCAACACCTTGTCAATCTATACCAGAGCTCAAACCTATATACATATTGCACAACTTGTCAATCTATAGTTCTATACCAGAGCTCAAACCTTGGCCAAAGCATAATCTTGTGATGGACAATGCACTTTTTTTTTGCTTCTTTAAACAACTTACAGTAAAACCTCTATAAATTAATACTCGATAAATTAATAACCTCGATAAAATTAATAATTTGTCCGGTCCCAACTTGGGACTAGTACAAATTTGGATCTCAATCGATAAAATAATAAGATAATAATTTTTTTGAAACCCCAGTGTATAGTTATTAGTCCCAACGAAACTTTAAATTAATAATTACTAAAAAATTTTATATATATATACGTGATAATTTATTTTTCATATATAATTAATATACATTGTAATTTATTTTTCATCTCTAACTAGTATATATTGTAACTAGTACATATTGTAACTTGTTTTTCTAATTTATTTTTTTTATCTACAACTAGTATATGTTGTAATTTATTTTTCATTTTTAACTATTATACATTGGAACTTGTTTTTCTAATTTATTTTTCATCTCTAACTAGTATACATTGTAACTAGTACATATTGTACTTGGAAATTTATAGGACATGCGTAAAACATCTTTAAATTAATAAATTATTAATTTATCGATATAATAATATCTCGTTAAATTAATAAAATATCATGATCCCAACACTATTAATTTATAGAGGTTTTACTGTAAATATATATAAAAGAGCTAGCAAGAAGCTACAAAACAAATTACAAGATATTAATTGGGTTTTTAAGCCAATCAACCCAATTACTAACATATTTATTACTACGATTAGACACTCAAAGAAACGAAAACTCCTTAATAAAGTCGACAATTCTATCCTTTCTAAACTTATTTGTACCAAGGAGAATGCTCTAACACTCATTTTAGTCATTTAGCTTAACAAAATTATTAAGGATGATCTTACAACCTAAGACTATTATTCCGTAAATTTTGTGTAAATACACAAACAACTGTAAATTGATTACAAATGATCATTTTGAATGTTACAAGAAAAGAATAATCAAAAATAATATCAAAAGACTGGGCTTTCTTTCTTATGACTTTCTTTTTTAATACTCCGTACCATTTTTAGGCTTGTTATCTAACCTCCATCTTTAGCATATAAAGCAGAAACTCACTCCACGTGTCAATGGGTCCAGGTAGGCACCAGTGCACACAATCATTATACATAGGGACAGTCTGATTGGGCCAATGCCCATATTTGCTTGGGTGTCCATCGGGCCTTAACAACATGGCTTGGGTTATATCCATAATCCTTAGTTTAAGCCCAACTTCTTTTGCTTTGTTTTCTGCCCATTTTAGTTCTTCCATTTGTGCCAAATACAACTCCAAATTAGAACCCTCTAACCTTATTTCATTGTTCTTAAATGGCTTTTTCCTAATGCAGTCTCCCGCTTCATTCCAATTCCCACCCTCAAAATGCATAGGTGCAAACGTTCGTAACAGCGTTACACCTTTAAAATTTTCTCGGCTCATGATCCCCTTGAATGCTGTCCGTAATGCTCTTCGATACCCAAATGTCATTGGGTAGTCAGTGATGTTTTCTTTCTGACAATATTTGCAACCAATCACCTGACGGTTCTCGTGGTATAAGGAGGCCCGTGTGAACCAATGGCCCGCATTTATGACTAGATAGCTGAAATCGTCAATGCTGTTCGTCCACTTCTCGTCGATCTCGTCTAGGTAGAGATTAAAGACGACTGTGTGAGCATTACCCTCGGGTTGGTTGTACTTTATCAAATATGGTGACCAAAAGGAGGCTACCGTGAAGTTGTATGAAGCAAATTTCCAACGTGCGAAGCGGCCTTCTTTAGTTGGCGAGACATTAATTGGAATCTCTACCTGGAGTTTTATTTGGAACACATTAGCATATTAAATATTTTGATATTGTAGTATTTTACAAATGTTTGCTGTTGTCATTTTCTGCATTAGTTCCGCATCAAATAAACAAAGTTGCAATTAACTAACAAGAATGTGTTTAGTCCAATGGTTAAGAAAGTTTGTACTCAATAGCCGCCTAGGTTCAATTATTTCTTAGACCCCATTTTGGAATTTCCTTTTTTAAGCTTCATAAATTTGCAATATACCCCCCTTATACATTATAAACTATGAAATATAAATAACAACTAATTATTATATTTACTATTATGTAATGTTTTTTTTAACAATATAAGTAACAACAACAAATTTATAACCATTATCGAGACTATTTACCTACATATGCTCATTAAAAACCTATACTTGATGCAAAGTAAATAAAATTCACCTCTTAAAGTTAAATTTCGTAGTTACAAAATATATAATTTGTAAGTGCTACGACACTTACGAATATAACATCTGGTTAAACTGGCAGAGTGCGCGCGAAGACAGAATGCGCATAAACACCTTGCGTGCACATGCCGAAGTATTCGACATGTGTCATGACTTTCAAAATTAGTTAAAAGTTGACATCTTGTGGCAACGCGTAAACCTCTTTGTGCGCTCCATCCTTGCATGCACCATCCTTTTTTTTTCATCAGGTTATTACATGTGTATCTAAGCGCGCAAACCTTCATGTGCGCTTCCACTCTTGCACCCCCCCTTTTCTTTTTTTTCTTTTTTTTTTTTTTTTTTTTTTTTTTTTTTTTTTTTTTTTATTGGAAAAGTGTAGGATGATTTTTTTATTTCTTATATTATTTTTTGCGAAAAGAGATAAGACATGTGTGGTTGAGTGTGACATAAAAACCATTAAATAACCTGCGGGCACTTGATTTTTCTTTAATACTTAATCGTGTCAACACTATGATGATCCACATAGCAGAGAGCGTGCGCGCAAGATGGTCTGCGTGTTGTGTCGATTTTGGTAATAGGAGGTATTTGTGTTGATTTAAGTTATTGGAGAGGGAATGTGACTTTGGTAATTTTGTTTTATCAAAGTTTCACCATTTTCAGAGAAAACAAATATGTCATTATTATATACTACTACAAAAGGTTAAAAGGTGGGCTTGTTAAATACTTATTATTGATCTATTATCACAAAAGGTTAAAAGGTGAGCTGGTGATACTTAAACAAAACACTCGTTTAAAATTAAAGTAATATATTTTCTTCTATATTCGTACAAGAGAATGAGAGCTCAGCCATCTCAATTTTGGTTCCAAATCTTGCTTCTTATTAAATTAAGGGAAGTTTTTACATTTTATAAAGTGCCCGTGGTCTACCGTTAGCAAATCCCGTCAAAAAATGCATGTAAAATGATGGTTGGCCTAAGATTCAAAGTTAAATAAAAAATAAAATCTATATATTTTTTTAACGAAATCAAACTCTAATATATAGTTAAATATACAATAAATTTATCTCACACATGTTGAGCAGTATTTAAATCCACAGTCATTTGATTGAGGAGCTTTTCACACCACAAGAAGGACCATTGATATATAAGCGCATTCGTAAAGAAAATCTATTTGCCGCACTTTAAGACTCGTTAAGGTTATTAATTACGTGAACAAAAAACATTTAATAAACTCAGAATTACCATATTTACACATAGGCCGACAACAGTTATGTGATCAAGAGTTAAATCGACACAAATACTTTGCAATAATTACTTGAAGTAACTCAAGTACATTTTGTAGAATGACCAGTAATAATGTTAGGGATAGACATGTGATTTCATATTCTGTGGATGAATCAATTTTGTCCATGACTAAATCACTTCCTATTAGGAAAACAAAGAACCATTATACATATGGCAAATATGTTAGCTAATGAGCGTGAAATGAACATACCATGGCTAATAAGCAAATCAAGGATTGCATATGATTCCCGCCAACAGAATCACCAATAAAAGCCAAAGATTTATCCCTAACAATTTCCAAAAACTGATAAGGATTGAAAATGGGTAGATCACATTCATTTGGCTTCCATCTCCACTTCATATAATCTGAATCTGGTCGTCCATATTTTTGACAATTTTGGTGGTCATGTATAAACCAACATGTTGTGTTTTGATAATAAGGAGCATCAGGGTTTGGTACCCACTCCCCAGAAAACACATCACATTTGTGGTTGTTATCATCTATGGTGATGAGTGTTTCATTAGATTGTTTTGCTGGCGAGGTGGCGTCTACGGTCTCCAACGAGTTAGAAGAATGAGTGGAAGAAGAGAATGATGAGAATTTGTGGAAAGGGAAGTAAAGAGGAATGAAAGTGAAAGTGATTAGTGTTAGGGTTACAAGTAAGAGTATCTTGGATGTTGTTAAGTGGCTTGTTGTAGATTGGTTGATTTTGCCATGAAGGTACCCAACTCCATTTTGCTTCATGGAGAACAAGAACAATAATATGAGAGAGATAAAAAAAAGAAAAGACAAAGAGGGAGCTGCACAAATTGTAAAGGTGTAAGGTGGTGATGTGTGGCTTGCTTATCTATTTGAGCTAGTATGTCAAACTAATAATCCAATTTTTGTTTTAAAGATAATTGCACATATATTCTTACTCAAGTATGTTAAACTAATAATCCAATTCTTTTTAAAGATAATAATTGCACATATATTCTTACTCATATGTGAATAACTACATATATGTTTTTATTATAAGTTGTTAATATCCAAGAAAATTATTATTATTATTATTATTATTATTATTATTATTATTATTATTATTATTATTATTATTATTATTATTATTATTATTATTATTATTATTATTATTATCAGTGTTCTAAAAGGCGTCGCCAAGGCGCGAGGCGTGGCCTCGGCGCCACGAAATGGANATTCACCAGAAAACACATCACATTTATGGTAGTTATCATCTATGGTGATGAGTGTTTCATTAGATTGTTTTCCTGGCGAGATGGCATCTACAGTCTCCAAGAAGTTAGAAGAATGAGTGGAAGAAGAGAATGCTGAGAATTTGTGGAAAGGGAAGTAAAGAGGAATGAAAGTGAAAGTGATTAAGGTTAGGGTTACAAATACGAGTATCTTGGATGTTGTTAAGTGGCTTGTTGTAGATTGGTTGATTTTGCCATGAAGGTACCCAACTCCATTTTGCTTCATGGAGATAAAGAACAATAATATGAGAGAGATAAAAAAGGAAAAGACAAAGAGGGAGCTGCACAAATTCTAAAAGTGTAAGGTGGTGATGTGTGGGTTGCTTATCTATTTAAGCAAGTATGTCAAACTAATAATCCAATTTTTGTTTTAAAGATAATTGCACATATATTCTTACTCAAGTATGTTAAACTAATAATCCAATTCTTTTTAAAGATAATAATTGCACGTATATTCTTACTCATATGTGAATAACTACATATATGTTTTTGTTGGGTCACTGAATTCTCAAACTCCCTTAAACTAGAATTTGAACATAAAATAACCTAAGTGTTTGATAACCTTCAACGTAATCAAGTCACTGAGTGTACAGTCACTCAGTGAGTCATCTTCAGAATGCTTAGGACAAGCCTAAGAAGAAAGGCTTTCCATTCAGTGAGGCGGACTCTCAGTGAGTGGCACCTAAGCCAAAGAAGAAGGTGATGAATTCAGTGAGCGATGACAATAGCTCACTGAATCCCAAGTTCCTCCTCACTGAAGCAACAAGAGTTAAAGACTGAAGATAAAGACATGAAGCCTGAAGAATGGGCGGGACAAGGCGGGAAATGTTTGAAGTTGCAAAGAGTGTCAGTATCCTTGTAAAGTCAAACTTTCCCTGAATGGCTTAGGTTCAGGATGGTGTCATATCTAAACCTCAGAAAGCACCATTGTCCTATACCCAAAATAGACTTATGTAACAGAGACAAAATACGTAAGTATTTTGTCTCAACTAGGCTGATGTAATCTTTGTCTTTATCATAACGGTTGTAATATACTTGTGTATAAATAGGAGTCATAAGAGAGAGTAAAGGTTGCGGAGTTTGTGCACTTAATGCTTAGACATTCACAAACTAATCTTTACTCTCTCCAAATAGCAACCATCCCTAAGATAGCTTAGTGGGTCTTTTGTTGCTACTTAAGCTTAGCTTAAGTTTAGTGAGGAGTAACACACCTTACTTGTCATTTCAATCCCAAGTGTTTATTCCGCAAACACTTGGGTATAATTCTTTTGATTAATTTCTAATAAAGAGTTAAACGTTGAAAAATATTGTTTTCTTATTCTTTACGTTTATTATCATTTAGCTATTAATCTTAACTTCACTACTCCATTGAACTTGGTTAGATTAACTTGGTAGTTAACCTTAACCAAGTAAAAGGGACCAACAAGTGGTATCAGAGCCTCTGGTTTATAAAACTTTCAAAACAACAGAGTGCTCAAAAGTTTTTAAAATCAAGATCCTACCATGGCTGATAGTGATGTACCCCAACTAGTCGACAAAAAGGGAGGAAGCTATACTGCTACAGCTCCCCGACTTGAAGTTGGAAAATTTAATAAGTGGAAAAAGCGCATGCTTTGCTACTTAACTGGGATGGGACCTTATTACATCACACTGATTAATGAAGGTCCATATGTCCCTAAAACAGCTACTGGTTTAGTCAAACCGGAAGCTCAGTGGACCCCTGATGAGAGAAGGGTGGTCAATCAAGACCAACGCCTGAAAAGCATCATTATATCCTGTCTCCCTGACGATATAATGGAATCAGTCATCAACTGTCCTGTTGATATAAATAATACATAAAAACGTTATTTATATTTTTCGATATCTCTATGTTTTGACGATCACAAAATCTAAAAACATTAAACACAAGATTACTACGTAAACAAGTATTTAGTTACAAATATCATATTATCCAACAATATCACTTAAGTTATGAATAAACATATGTCTAATACATTTTATGATCAAAGGGATTTTTATTTAAACACTACAAAGTTTATAAAATGATATAAACACTTATATATTTTTGAAAAACACTTTTGGTAATTAAAGGAAAATGTTTAATTCATAACAAATATATGAATTCAAATTTTTAACCAAAATCAGTTAGTTTTTCACCAAATAAACTTTCCACAGAAAAGACAAAAGATTCTGGCCGTTTCAGGAGGGCGGCCCCCTTAATTTTAAGGGGGCCAGCACGCTCCTTTTGTCAAAATCTTTTGCCTATAAATACAGGTTCAATCCTGCATTTTTTTATCACCTTTTGCACTAAAATTTTCAGTCCCAATCCTCTCTAAACATCATTCTAAATCCTTTGATCATAAGATTATAAGTCTTTGTTTCAAGTGATTCAATCCCTCATCATTCAAAGTGCAAGAGAAGAATACTCCTTCAACATCTTGTTAAGAATTATTGTACATTTGTGAATATAATTTTGTAGTTGTGTAAATTACTTGTAAAGGTGTAGAGTGCTTGTAATAAGTATATCTAGAAATAGTAGTAGTGAAGAGAAGTAGTGAAGAAGAAGTAGTGTTGTGAAGAAGAAGTAGTGAAGTTGTGAAGAAGTAGTGTAGTAGTAGTGGTGTGCATAAGTTGTGTAGAAGTAGTGATAAGTTGTGAAGTGGTGTGAGATTAGTTCTAGCTAGGATTAGAACTCGACATTTAGCTTTGTGTCGTTAAATTGGTGTAAGCGAAAGTTGTGTAAGGTTTTCTCCGCCATAAGGGAGCTTGTTGACATAGTGAAGAAAACTCTCGAGTAGGTGACTCGGGGAGTGGAGTAGGGTAAGGAAGGTGACCTTGTAGCCGAACCACTATAAATCCTTTGTCTTGCGGTTAGATCTTTCCATCTCTAACTTATTACTTAGCTTACTTACTTACATCTCGTATATAGCTATAATTGTTTATATTATGCATGTGTTGATTTTACACACTTAGCTTACATCTTTATTATTTTTCATACTTAGATATAGTTGTTCATATTGTTCAAGATTTGAGTTCACATAAGATCGAATCAAAGTTTTAAAAGTAAACAAGGTTTTAAAACTAAACTAAGTTTTCAAAAACAAAGTTTTTATAACAAACCTAAAAGGACACACATATAATAGATCATATAATTGTCTTTATACTTAAATCTAATCAAAGGCTTTTCAAACAAACAATTGAATAAACTCGAATCAATATTTTGTAACCAAGTCTTATAAATTTGAAAAAGACGTAAAACTATTCAACCCCCCTTCTAGTTTTCCACATGTCCAACTGCAAAGCAGACTTGGACTGAATTGGTTCATAGCTATGAAGGTCCCTCAGATACCAAGGAAAACAGGATCATGGACCTGAAACTTGAGTACAATACTTTCAGGGCCAAAGACTCTGAAAGTCTCTCAGAGACCTATACCCGTTACAAAACCCTTCTGAATGAATTGACCAATGATGGTGTCACCCTGTCTAAGCATGAAATCAATGTTGGCTTTGTCAACTGTCTCCCTGAGAAGTGGTTAAACTTCTCTCAAGGTCTAAGAAATGCCAACCACCTTCAAAATCTTGAGCTTCCTGAGATCTATGGTAAATTTCTCTATGAGGATAACATAATCTCTAGGAGATATCCTAAAGCTCAAGATATCAAAAAGACCCTGACAAGTTCACCCATATCCACTGCCTTCTATTCTAATGGTATTGTGCAGGATTTCCAAGAAAACTCAGATGATGAGGCTGATGAAAGAAGCAGTGAGGAGTACCTAAATGATTTACAATTAGAATTTCAAGAAAGGGCACTCCTTGCTATCTCAAAACGTTTTATCAGTAGAAACAAAACTTTTTCAAATGCAAAAGCAAATGAAAACACTGAGTGTTTTAAATGTGGCAAAAGAGGTCACTTTGCAAAAGATTGTTTTTCAAAAACAACCTCAGAACCCTCATACCAGTTTTCAGGAAACAATTCCTCAGGAACCAAATTTCAACCAAAAATGCTTCAATCTCCTCAATACTTTCAAAACAAGTCTAAGAATAGTTCTCAGAAAGATTTTGAAGCAAAATATAGAAAGGCAAAAGCTAAGCTTGCTCTACTTGAGGCTGCTCCCTCAAACTCTCAGTCTCCTCAAGCCCCCAAACCTGTTCAGGCTAAAAACAAAGGGCTTGTTGGCATAAATATTACGATATTTAATCTAAACATCCTCTTCATGTTTTGATGATGACAAAGATGTAAGCTACAACACATAACGTAAAGTGTTTAAGTTACTTGTAATCACAAATCATCTATGCATTCATACGTCAACGTCTCTCGACATCTCAACGTCTCGAGTATGCTTCAACAATCACTTAAGGTATGTATAAACAAATGTCTAATACATTTTATGATCAAAGGGATTTTTATTTAGACATTACAAATTTTATAAAATGTTATAAACATTTTATATATTTTAGAAAAACACTTTTGGTAATTAAAGGGAAATGTTTTAATTAAAAGAAAATGTTATAAAATAATATAAACATATTATATATTTTTGAAAAACACTTTTGGTAATAAAGGAAAATGTTTAAATCATACTAAATATATGAATTCAAATTTTTAACCAAAATCAGTTAGTTTTTCACCAAATAAACTTTCCCCAGAAAAAGACAAAATTCCTGGCCGTTACAGGAGGGCGGCCCCCTTAATTATAAGGGGCGGCCCCCTTAATTTTAAGGGGGCCGGCCTCCATTTAAGGGGGCCGGCACGCTCCTGTTGTCAGGAATCTTTGCCTATAAATACTGGTTCATTCCTGGTATTTTTCCCAACCTTTTGCACGAAAATTTTCAGTCCCAATCCTTTCCAAACACACTTCTAAATCCTTTGATCATAAGTTTATTAGCTTTTGTTTCAAGTGATTCAACCCCTCATCACTCAAAGTGCAAGAGAAGAATCCTCCCTATCATAAAGGCAAAGATGTATTAGAGTCTAGTTAGTGTTGATGTGAAGTTGTGTGTTATGTATGTATATGTAATAAGTAGATCAAGATGATCTTACTTAGTAGTAAGTCAATGAGTGAGTAAGAAGTAGTGGGAAGAAGTAGTAGTGTGGAGAAGTCATTTAGTTGTGAAGATGTAGGTGTGTGAATAAGTAGTGGAGTATAGAAGAAGTTATGAAGTAGTGAAGAAGTCGTGAAGTTGTGAAGTCATGAAAAAGTTGTGAAGTCGTGAAGTCATGTAGAAGTTGTGTAGTGATCGAAGTCGTGTCGTGAGATTGGTTCTAGCTACTATTAGAACCCGACATTTAGCTTAGTGTCGTTAATTGGTGTAAGCAAAAGTTGTGTACGGTTTTCTCCGCCAAAAGGGAGCTTGTTGAGTAGTGAAGAAAACTCTCGAGTAGGTGACTCGGGGAGTGGAGTAGGGCAAGGAAGGTGTCCTTGTAGCCGAACCACTATAAATCATCGTGTCCGGTTTGCATCTTCTTTCTCTTATCTCTTTACATTTATTCTTGCATTTATCGCTTTATATCTATGCTTGCATATATGTGTTGGTTGTTGCTTATATTGTTTTGATGTTGAATGTGATAGATATAAGTTAATATTGCTATAGGATGAATAATTATATGATATGGTCTAATGGACTTAGATGCATTATTCACACTTCTCATGTTGAGTTTAACTTAATCGATAATTTGATACAAAATGTTTTAAGATTTTAAAAGGAAAACATATTCACATAAAGATCAACCAAAGCTTTATTCATAAAACTAAGTTTTGAAAACAAACTCAAAAACACACATATATAATTGATCATATTGATTATATATTGTTTTCATAATAAACTCTAATTGAAGATTTTGAAACAAACATTTTATAAAACGAAAAAGAGGTAAAACTATTCAACCCCCCCTTCTAGTTTTCCACAGGGCTGGTTGCTGAAACCTTTGACTGGGATGAGGAAGATGTATCCTCAGATGAAGAAATTCATGTCAGTGCACTGATGGCACTCTCTGATGACAACAAGCTAGCTGTGGGCAAGAGTCATGCCAGAAATGGTGAATGGGTCAACATCACAATGAGAAAGGTAAATATCTTACTTTCTATGGATGATGATTCTGATTGGCAATCTTATTTGAATTATATCAATGTTGATCTTAAGTATGTTGAAGAGCAGAGATTGAATTTGTTTTCTAAATATAACAAACTTGTTTTTGAATTAAGTGTGTAGAGATGAACTTCTTGCCTTAAAGCAAGCTAAACTTGAAAATGTCACACTTCAAATTCAAAACTCTGAATTAGTAAAACAAAACCATGCTCTTCAAGATGAACTTAAGAAAGAAAAGGATGTCATTGAAAGCTGGACAAAGAAAAACCCTAGAGTCTATGATTCAGTCAGTCTCATTCCTAGTACCAAAAGGAAGGTAATAGGAGAGGATCAACTCACTGAATCATCTAGTGAGACCCTCAGTGAGAAGATGTTCTTGCCAGCTGGCACGCCTTTTGAGAAAAAGAGGCATCCTAAGTCAAAATACTGGATTGAAAGATTCAATCCTGATGGCAAAATGCCAAACTTTGACACGTGAAAGATCTTGATGCCTGAAAGTCAGGCCATTAAGGAGTTACTTGGAGTCAATGACAAACCCAGCAATGCTGAGGATGTCACTGAATCTGAATCAGTACCCCAAACTCCTTTACCACCATTGAAAGTACTTCAGGGAGCTGAACCCTGTTCTGACATTGGACCTCTTGTCTACTCTCAACACTCTCCCAAGGAGAGGGTGGGACTAGGCACAACAATCCTGAAAAGGCCCAACTCTGAACAAAACAAAACATTACTAGCTTCCACTGAAGTTTCAACTCTACATCCATTGAGGTCAAACCTGACAGCACTGATTCAAAATATGATCAGTTAACTGAACTTGTCAGGAAGCTGAGTGAAAAGTTAGAATCCACTGGAAAACCATCATCTATTGAGAAAGAACTAACCCCAACCTCCTCAAGTGCATCCAAACCTAAGTCCACTAAGAAACCACTGAAGAGATGTGAATTATGCAATTACACAAATCACACCACTGACAATTGCTATAGAATCCTGTTCTGCATGATTTGCAAATTAGAAGATCACAGGACTTCTGATCACATATCTTATGTCACCTCCCTGAATGCTCAAGCAAACTACAAAGCTCAGGCTCATAAGTATGCTTCAGCTTCTAAACAATCCCTTAAACCAAAGGCTAAGCCTTTCAAACCTTGCACTCACTGTGGATTCACTGACCATCACCATGTTGATTGTCTCATGTATCCCTGCTGTGACATTTGTGGTGACCCTTCCCATGATGCATCAGGACATGACAATGTCATTAACGCTAGAAAAGGACTGACAACAAATGTCTCTCAGTCATCTGAGTCCTGCTTAAGCACCAAATGCAATGTATGTGAAAGCACCTTTCACTCCACCACTGATCATGAGTCCATTAGAAAGTTTAAAAAGTCCTTGAAACCCAAGCCCACCAAGATGTGGGTTAATAAGAAAAACTAACCCAGTTTACTATTTGTGCAGAAACACGCCAGGGAGCTTGTGTGGCATCTAGATAGTGGATGCTCAAGAAGCATGACTGGTGTGAAGCAATATCTGCACAAATATGTAGAAGAACCAGGACCCAAGGTAGTATTTGGTGATAACTCATCAGCTCCCACTAAAGGTTATCGTTCAGTAAACTGCAATGGTATCGTTTTTACAAGGATAGCTTATGTAAATGGACTCAAGTACAATCTCATCAGTGTCAGCCAACTATGTGATGCAAAATACATAGTTCAGTTTAATGATAAGAGAGGAACCATCTCAATTTCAAACACATCAATAATCTTGCCAAACAAAACAAAGTTCTTGGTCTGCCCTCACTGGTGCTTTCCAAAGACAAACCTTGTTTAGCATGTGAAAAAGGAAAACACCATAGGGCCTCTTTCAAAACCAAACAAAATTCCTCCATCAAAAACTGCCTGCACCTTCTTCACATGGATCTTTTTGGACCTGTCAGTCCAATGTCTATTCACCATGAGAATTACACTCTAGTCATAGTGGATGAATACTCAAGATACACTTGGGTATACTTCCTGACCAAAAAGTGTCAGGCAGCTGAAACCATCATGTCCTTGGTCAGGAACATTGAAAACCAAAACGACATTAAGGTCAAACAAATCAGAACTGACAATGGGACTGAATTCAAAAATCAGGACCTTGAGTGTTTCTGTGATGAGAAAGGAATTTCTCAAAACTTCTCTTCTCCCTACACTCCTGAACAAAATGGAGTAGCTGAAAGGAAGAATAGAACACTCATTGAGGCAGTTAGAACAATGCTGAATGGCTCAGCCCTCTCAAAGCATTTTTGGACTGAAGCAATCAAAACAGCATGCTACACTCAAAATAGGTCCATCATTGTCAAAAGACACAACAAAACCCCTTATGAGATATTCAAGGGAAGAATCCCTGATATCAGCTACTTTCATGTGTTTTGGTGTCCTATGTTTATCCATAACCACAAGGATCACTTAGGCGAATTTGATGCCAAGGCTGATGATGGATATTTCTTAGGTTACTCACTGGTCTCCAAAGCCTTCAGGGTGTTCAACACAAGGAGACAACAAACTGAGGAAACCTATCACATTACCTTTGATGAAAGCACTGAGGCTCTTCAGTTCTCAAATACCTCAGTGGAAGAGATTGGGATTGATGATTCATCTAGATACCCTCCTGATGAATATCATCCTGAGAATAGTCCTTCCACTCAATACCAAGTTGATGCTGACTTCTCTTATTACATCATCCCTCATAACCTTCCTCAACCAACAATCAGTGAGTTTGTTGAAACTCAACAAGTTCCAATTGAAAGAACTCATACTGAACCTGAAGTTCAGGAACCTGTTCAAAACAACTTTCAAATTTAACTCACTGAAAACCAAATTCTTGAAGAACCTCAAGTACCAACTCTTGAACCTACTCCACCACCAAATCAGGCATCAACTAGCTCAAACTCATATTCCAGACCTCAGGAAAGATGGTCTAGACACCAACACATTGAGCTTGTTAACATCATTGGTGAACCAGTTGAAGGAATGCTTACCAGAAGCATGGCAGCCAAACTCACTGCTGCCTCAGCCAATGAATGTCTATTTGTTGATTTTCTATCTACCATTGAACCCAAGACAATAAAAGAAGCCATGAAACATCCAAGTTGGGTTCAGGCCATGCGTGATGAACTTTAACAATTTGTTAGAAATGATGTCATGACCTGAGTTGAATGCCCTCAGGGTGTTTATATTATTCGCATGAAGTGGGTGTTCAAGAATAAGACTGATGAAAATGGCATTGTTATTAAGAACACGGCAAGGCTTGTTGCCAAAGGCTACAATCAACAGGAAGGCATTGATTACGAAGAAATATTTGCCCCTGTTGCTAGAATGGAAGCCATCAGGATCTTCCTTGCCTATGCCACTTACATGAACTTCAAAGTCTACCAAATGGGTGTCAAGAGTGCATTCCTGAATGGAAAACTTAAAGAGGAAGTTTATGTTCAACAACCCCCTGGATTTGAAAGTCATGACTTCCCTGACCACATCTACAAGCTTGACAAAGCCCTCTATGGACTGAAGCAAGCTCCAAGGGCATGGTATGAAACTCTCTCAGCCTTCCTGATCCAGAACAAATTTGTCAGAGGTAGGATAGACAACACACTATTCATCTACAGGATAAAGAAAGATGTGATTTTGGTCCAAGTGTATGTGGATGACATCATTTTTGGCTCAACAAGCTATAAACTTTGTAAACAGTTTGAGAAACTGATGACCAAACAATTTGAAATGAGCATGATGGGAAAACTCACAAACTTCCTTGGACTTCAAATCAAACAGACTGATAAGGGAATCTCCATAAGTCAAGAGAAGTACATCAAGAACACACTGAAAAAGTATGAACTCAGTGACTGTTCTTCAGTAAAAACTCCGATGGTTCCTCCAAACAACCTAGGTCCTGATCTTGCTGGTAAGTCAGTAAATCAAACCATGTTCAGAGGAATGATAGGTTCATTGATGTATCTCTTGGCCACAAGCCCTGATATTCAGTTTGCAGTATGCCTATGTGCTAGATATCAGTCAGACCCTAAAGAGTCACATCTCACTGCTGTGAAAAGAATCCTGAGATATCTTAAAGGAACTCCAAACCTTGGTTTGTATTATCCTAAGTGTTCAGGATTTGATCTTAAGGGATACACTGACTCAGACTATGCAGGCTGCAACATGGATAGAAAGAGCACTTCAGGGTCCTGTCAATTTCTTGGAGGAAAACTTGTATGTTGGAGTACAAAGAAGTGAGTATGTAGCTGCTGCAGGGTGCTGTGCAAATGTACTATGGATGAAAAGTCAACTCAGTGACTTTGGCATCTGTTACAAAAGTGTTCCTATCTTTTGTGATAACACCAGTGCAATTGCCATCTCCAACAACCCTGTTCTTCATCAAAGAACCAAACACATTGATATCAGATATCACTTCATCAGGGACCACATCATGAATGGTGAAATAGAATTATATTTCATTCCTACTGAGTATCAGCTAGCTGATATTTTCACCAAACCCCTGGATGAGCCCACTTTCACAAGACTGAAAGCTGAATTGGGCATGTTGGACATTGACAATCAGGTCACTGAGTAAATGTCATCCAATTACATTGTAATATCTCTCTAAGGTCCCTGAACAATTCCTATCCCTCAGTGAGTAACATGTCATATACACACTCACTGACGTACCTGTCCCTGAACACATCCATCAAGTGAATTTTTTTTCACTCAGGGAGCCCAAGACACACTGAAAGCATTCGATGCTTAACTAAATGCTCTAAGTATCTAGTCAGTAAATGTCCTAGGTTGGTAACTGAATCACCTATTTAATATAGGAATATATGTCTTTTACCTTTCTGGCATCCACATCTTGGGCCCTCACATCATCACCACATATCCAACTTAGCATTAATTGCCCATACACACATATTATATCTTGGGATATTTTATTGTGACGTCATGCCTGCGAAATACCCTTTTGCAGGTCTGCACAACTGTTCAAATGAACAGGTGCGAAAAATGAGGGAAGTGGAGTGGTGGCATTTAATGCGGACTTCAAAAAGTTTTTATATTTTGATTTTCAAAATAATCTAACCCCTTGATATCCCAACCCTAATCCACCACTCTATAAATACTCATCTTATTCTCACAAAAAAAAAAAAAAAAAAAACACACACACACACACACAAAAAATCTTTAAGGAAACTCTGCTAAAATTTTCTCTCAAGCAAAGTTGTGTGTTCAAAAGTCATTTTCAAACATTTTTCTTGGTTAAGCAGATTGTTAGTCAAGATATCCATCTTACTATCATCTTCTTGATAACATATAGGTTATTNACACACACACACACAAAAAATCTTTAAGGAAACTCTGCTAAAATTTTCTCTCAAGCAAAGTTGTGTGTTCAAAAGTCATTTTCAAACATTTTTCTTGGTTAAGCAGATTGTTAGTCAAGATATCCATCTTACTATCATCTTCTTGATAACATATAGGTTATTTCACGGCAGCGATCTTGTTGAATTCAACTTGTGACCATCTGGTAACCTATATTTGCCATTAAAACCTTTTCAAAATCTTTACTTTTGACTTAAAAAATGGCAACAGACCAAGGTTTCGAACTTGCACCTCAATGGGTAAATTTGACTCTGGGTGATGTACAATTTAAAACCAACAATGTTGTAGGCAATTTTCAATACCCATCCAATGTCCCTGCCTACAAAAACATAATGAAGTTTTTATATAATTGCCTTTTGAAACCTGCTTTCACCTCCACCCCCTATTTTCAGTACCGAAACTACCTCAAGGAGTTTTGGGCCACTGCTCAAGCCTATGACCCGACACCCTCCACTGATGAGAACGAGGCAAGACCCCTCAGGGAGTTTCTCATCAGCTTCTCACTTTTGAATGGGGAAAGAAAATTCACTTTGGATTTCAAAACTTTTTGCTCTTCCACAGGGCTTGATTATAACAATGGAATATATGTGGAATACCCTGATTTAAGGTTGAATTAGCAAAAATTGCTTTAGCCCCAAGCTACCTGTATAAGACCCCTGTCACCAAAAACTCTTTTCCCGTGGCTTGAAGGATCCTGTTCACTTTTGTGATTCAGGTCCTCGGCGGGAGTCATTCATCCACTAAGCAGATTAACTCTTCTCAGTTGATGATGGCATACAGTTTAATGGCAGGGCGAAAGATCAACATCGGTGAGATCATTTACAGTGATCTTATAACCAGGCTACAGAAAGATACCAGGGTGAACTATGTTCCATACCCCAGGTTTCCTTCATGTACCTTCCAAGCGTTACTGGGTTGTAACTACACTCAGGACCATACTTTAGATTTCTTACCTGCTGTCCTGAGTGCATCAAACTTTTCAAAAGACCCATCCGTAGTTACTGAAATTGAATTGACGGGTCCAATGGTTGCTGTAAACAACCGGAGGAATTCAGTGTCTCCACCTCTCCCCTCAAAGAAGAGAGGGAAGTCTCAGACTGTGTCAAAGACCAAAACAAAGACACAGAGCCCTGAGGCTTCAGGAGCACAGGCTAAGAAGCCCACCAGGCCCCTGACCAAAAAGCCACCCAGTGACCAGGCTCCACCACCCCCGGTGACAATGAAGGACACTGATAAATCACAGTCAGTGCCCTTGGTCCCAAATACTACTCTCCAAGATCTAGAAGGAAATACACAACCCGCTAGTAGGGGAGCGCCTTCCACCGTTCCTAGTGATGGCACTGGCCAAAACCCACTAGTGCCTGAAGGGACAACCGGGGACAAAGACTCAGGGGAAAACAAACCACCCGCTGATATGGAACCAACACCCCCCCATGGAGTTGCGCATTCCTCAGGGACTGACCCTAAGGACCAGGTGGATAAAACCCAATCCGCTGGAATTGAGGGGTCAGGCCCTGACCACAACCAAGGCGAATCTTCTTATGAAGAGGAGCCAGCTAACCCTTTTTTGCAGATTCAGTCTATGGCTGACCTTCAGGCTGTCTTGCTTTCCGATGAAGAGAGTGATGAAGTTTTTGAGACTGGAGATGACGTGGACATGGATACTGAACTCCGAACCACTAACCAACCACATCAGTCTCCTCCTAAACCTGAAGAGTCGCCTTTCTTTGGAGACTCTCCCAAGCCCCTGAAACCAGAAGAGCAGGAAGCCCATTCCTCTGATTCTTCATGTCCAATCTACTTAAGGAAGTATGACAATGTTCTTCCTCTGACTGAAAGGCAGCTGGTTAGTTTCTTGAGGAAGACCAATAATGTTCTCTTCCAGGGACTCACTGATGAAATGGATGCTCACCACTGGGAAGCTGCTGTTCATTATGCCAACCTGAAGAACTCTGTTGAAGAATATCATGATGATGTTCTTGAGCAGAATGCTGCACTTGGCTTCTCCCTGACAACTCTTGACACACATTTAAACAAGTTCAATGCTTCCCTCAGCGAAATCATTAAAAGCGTTGCAACTGTTCAAGAAGCTGTCAAAGATGACCCTGAGCTCACCAACAAACTTCTTCAGGCATCTGAGACCTATCAGCAGAACTCTGGGAAATTCACTGAACTTCTCAACTTGATGAGGTCTTCAAATGTTCAGAACCTCAATGCTTCAGTGACTTCCCTCAAGGCCTCCTTCAGTGGCCTCGAAAAGAATGTGGCCGACTGGGCTAAGTCTTCATCATCTGTGGCCTGGAATCTTGGTTCACGCATGTCTGCCATTGAAGGCTCTCAGGCTTCTCTCGAAGCTAATGTGTCTCTTATTCAACAAGACACTACAGATATCAAGTCTATGATGTCTGAGATCTTTCAGGCATTTAAAGGCACCTCTACTCCCTCAGCTTCAGTAAGCACTCCAACTCTTGCTCTCACTGGAGTTCCAGCAACAGTTGAGGGGGACGAGATCACTGAAGCCCCTGTTACAGAGAACACTGAGCCATCCACCAGCCTACCAGCTACTGATGTTGCTTCAAGAGGACCTCCTTCTCACACTGAGGGGGAGCATGTCACTCAGGCTACTCCAATTTCCTCCTTTCAGCCTCCTCTTAACAATCAGCAGGACAAGGGCAAAAACATCATGATCATACCTGAGCCTGAACCTATAAGGAAACTTGTCCATGCCTCCACAATCGTAAGGCCTGACCCTGATGAACCAGAGAGGGTTTCTTACGAAATAAATGGGGTCATGTATTATCTGACTGCTGAGCAAATTCAAGCCTATATGGAGAAGGAAGAAATGACCAGAAGGGCCACTGAATAAGAACTGATAAACAAGCCTGCTTTCATTCAGGTTGTTAATGAAGAGGCTGAAAAGCTTGGGATGGAACCTAAGACACTGGCTTTGGGGCAAGCTGGTGAAGTCTTCAAGAAGGCTCAAGATGCTGAATTACTTGCCCTCAAGCAGAAAAGAGAGGAAAGACTAAGGAAGGCTGCTGAAATCAAAACCAAGAAGATTGAAAGATATCAGTGGGTAATGACCAACAGGCTCCGCCCTGAAGCCATAACTGATATCAAGATTCATCCCAATACCAAACCAGCAGCCATCAGTGTCTACAGGGGAGCTGACAAGAGGCACTTCGAAACTCATGATCCTTTCAGATTTGGCGCGAATTTGGGACTCACTGAGCTTGATGAATTGGGTCCACACTATTCAACAAGAGAACAATCGCCAATTACGTTAAACATTTGCGTGAAGCCTCTTGTCCATCAAGATATGCTAACTTGGATAACGATGCAATGAGGAGCTGGGGCATCATAATCTCTTATTCTACTCACCTGGAGGAAATTCAACCAGCTCGCTACTCAGGCACTGGGATGGAAAAGAAAGAAGGTTTGGGAATGACCACTTGAATGGCCGTGGTTTTCGTGACCTTACAACAGGTTTACTCTCGAGGCGATCTCAATTTGAGGTCTTACAACCCCATCCAGGCAGCGTACTGACGATAGTATAGTGAGTGGTAATACGGGGAGATTGAATCGTTCAACTCAAAGTAATATGTGTTCGTTAGGATTAAATTTATCTACTAGTCTAGAGATGAGGGATGATTCTTTTTGTATTTTTAGTCTTATGGAAAGCAAAAAATTTCGGGTATTGGAAGACAGTGCGGTACATTTAGTTGCTATGTCAAGCTAAACCCAACAGAGCTGTACTAATTAAAACTAATGTGTAAGAAAGTAAATTAAAGGTTCTACAAGCAAGAGTGTAAGCCGATATCTACCTATGATCGTAGATTTACTCCTGCTAGCGTATCCAGATTCATACCATCTCT